>VXBL01009957.1:0-26787 GCA_013400195.1 Aramus guarauna
CCCTTTAATCCTGACCCATAAGCCCTTGGTCGGCTCCCCGTCCATCCCCAGGTGGGAGCTCCATGCACTCTAGCTGGTCCTTGACATAGAGAGTGACACCCCCTCCTCATCTGCCCTGCCTGTCCTTCCTAAAGAGCCTGTACCCCTCCATCCCAACACTCAAGTCATAGGAGCTATCTCACCATGTCTCTGTAATGCCAATAAGGTCATAGCCTTGCCAGCGCACACACGTCTCCAACTCCTCTTGTTTATTCCCCATACTCTGTGCATTCACGTAGAGGCATTTCAGTTGTGCCCCTGATAAGGCTGACATTGGCTGGAGTGGCTGGAATTCTTTGGATGTATAGTCCCTATGTTTCCCTGTTGATTCCCATTGCATCTGGAGCCCCTGGCTCTCTCTAGGCTTCAAGCATGCTCCAGTGCATCCAGCACATCTCTCAACAATAGGCTGAGGGCTCTCACCAGCACCCCATCCTCCAACCTGGGCATGTCATCCCACAACATGTTGCTGGCAAGATAATCTAGTCCAACCCCTCTGCCATGGACAGGGACATCTTGCACTAGATCAGGTTGCTCAAAGCCCCATCCAACCTGACCTTGAACACTTCCAATGATGGAGCATCCACCACCCCTCTGGGAAACTTGCACCACACTCGCCATAAAAGATTTCCTCCTTACCTCCAATCTAACTATTCGTTCATTCATTTTAAGACCATTTCCCCTTGTCCTGTCACTACAGGCCTTGGTAAAAATTCTCTCAGTCCTTCTTATAAGCCTCCTCTCTATATCAAAAGATCGCAGTAAGATGTCTCTGAAGCCTTCTCTTCTCCACGCTGAAAAACCCCAACTCTCAGCCTTTCTTCTTAGGAGAGGTGTTCCAGCCCTCACACCATTTTTGTGACTCTCTTCTGGACCCATTCTCATAGGTCCATGTCTTTCTTGTACCTGGGACTTCCCAGCTGGAAGTAGTACTCCAAGTAGGGTCTCACAAGAGTAAAGTAGAGTAGAGAGGAAGAATCAACTCCTTTGGCCTGCTGGCCACACTTCTTTTTATGCAACCCAGGATACAGTTGTCTTTCCGGGCTGCAAGCACACGCTGCTGGTTCATGGCCAATTTTTCATCCACCAATATCCCCAAGTCCTTCTCCACAGGGCTGCTCTCAATCCATTCATGCCTGAGTATTGATGGTGGGGTTGCCCTTCCGCATGAGCAGGACTTTGGACTTGGTCTTGTTGAACTTCATGAAATTTGCATGGGCCCACTCCTCAAGTCTGCAGAGATCCTTCATCAATCTTCAAATTTCAAGAAACCATGAGAAAAAATTTTCAATGCAACAAGATTGGCTTAAAACACAAGACTAAATGATAATAACTTTCCTTTTGATTGTCATCTGATACTTATCTTCATGTTTTTCTTATTTTCTCTGTATCCATGAGGACAAGAAAGTATTTCCTATTTGTTTTTAAAAAAAGCTCAGCTTTTAAATAATTCGCGTTTCTACAATGGCTGCAGCTATCAGCAAAAAACTAAATTTAACAATATGATAAATTATGAGCATTATCAACATCAAATTAGACATACTGCAGAATGAACAATGCAAACCATTTTGTTCAGTAACTGCATGATCCAATAATGGCTGATGGTTTAGAGACAAGAAAAATCTAGACAGAAAATCATCCAGAAATTGCCTAACAAAGGTTTCAATTTCTCAGTCACTTGTATACCCAACTAAGACAGTTCACTCAGGTAGTTTCAATGAAGTTAATGGAACTGTTAGTGGAAGACATAGCTGTCTGCAAGACTGGGGCCATAGAAGGCAATTTTATTTTCTCTAATAGACAAGGGGAAAACAATTTATTACACAAGCAGGAACTGGTTCAGAAAATAAGTTGGACAGACTTCAGTTGCCATCAGTTAACAATATAAAGTATCTTCCAAGACTGATTTTATTTTCTTTCTTTTTGTAAATATTCTGTAGTAATTGTTTAAGTTTTTATCTAAGGCCAAACTCAGAATTTTGAATCATTGTAATTGTTGCAGAAAAGCATAAGGAGATTCAGTTCAAAGAGCGTACAGTCCTATAAAGCAGAGAATGAAAGAGAAAGGGAAAAGCATAAAAACATATGGGCTGATATAAAATTGCCACAGCCTGCACTTAATAGAATAAAAACAATAAGTGACTAAATGACTATGAGTGAACAAAATATTTCTACTGGAATAAATATTTATTAACAATATTGAAAAAGTTTGGAATTGATGCTAGAAATGGTTTGTTGCAGGATAAACTGTAGGAATGTATGATTCATTTACAGCAAATACTTTTTTTCAGAGAATTTATGAGGGAAAGTTTTAGAAGAGCCTTTATAAACAGTTTCCGTACTAGTCGATAAATACAGTTAAGTTAATTCTGCTATTATCTCCTGGTTTCACTTTTCAGAGGGAAAACTGAATGCATCTCACTTAACTCATTCATTCTGAATGATGAACATCAAAACCCAAGCCTTCAGTCATTCTGTCCTTTCAAGGCAGGGGAGGTAGAAAGCCATGCCATGAGTAGCTAGTGCCATCTTTTGCTGAATCCACTGCTTTCTGGGAGAATTTCAGTAGCACAGCAGTGCTGATCTCCAACAAACATTGAATTTTTGCCGGGGGAGTAAACTGTTTTTCTAAATTAAGAATCACAGAAAGGGTGGGTGTCATAGCCATACTTTCTTAGTGCTGTCCTGATGAAAGTACATTCTTCTGCACATGGGGTAGCAAACTGCCTGGGAAGTCACTGGGCCTGCTCCTCCTCAGTCCGAAACCTGGAAAAAGAAAAAGCTGTATCTACTGTTTTATAATGGAGATGAAGTTGTGCAGTGTACATAACTTTTTGCCAGTGCTGGGATGCAGCATGAGGACACGTTATTACTGCTTGAGTGCTCTGCAATTTACTGCTATGAGTGTTTTTTGTGGGAGCTCAGGAGGAGTGCTTCTCTCTGTAGGTTATTCACG
The DNA here is from genome assembly GCA_013400195.1 of Aramus guarauna. Lineage (NCBI taxonomy): Eukaryota > Metazoa > Chordata > Aves > Gruiformes > Aramidae > Aramus > Aramus guarauna. The sequence goes on from VXBL01009957.1 coordinate 2,996, forward strand.
AAGCATGCACAGGTGTCCAGGATGAGCACCCTTGAGGCGTTACTCCCTGATATAACAGTGATGTTGTTTCTATACCCGCTCAGCAAACTTCTAATTTGTCTGCAGAACCAGAAGTGCCTTTGAAACAGTTCCTATAGGGCAGATGGGCACAACCCCTAAGCTCAAATTCCAGAACCAGAAGATGCACCAGAGGAAAAACTGAATATCTGAAATTCTGTGAAAATAAGGCTCCTCTAAAGCTACAAATCACTTGACAAAATCCTGACTCCCATCTTTTTTTCCTGGGAATCTCAGGAAGCAGTATCCTGGGCTTTGATACACTTAAGGTATCTCTAATTCTCCCTGACTTCCAAGGTCTCTCTTGGCCTTTCCAGCTGTTTTCTGATTATTCTCAATGCTTGACTGCTTCTCTCAACTATTCACCCTCATCCTTTGTGACAGACCCTCTATATTTGATGCTGTGATTTTCTGCAATGTCTTTTTTTCACCTTTGTGCCTTTCTCACCACTCTCAGTCTCAAGGACTAAACTTCTCTCTCAGATTCTATCAGCAGGGATTTAAGGTTTGGCTTCAAAGAAAATTATGCTCAGATGAAGCTGATGCATCACTTAAGCTGTTAACACGACATATGTGTAAAAAGACTTTTCTCTACACCATCAAATGATGCTTTTAGCAAGCAGTGACATGGGTAAGTTTAATAGGTAACATAAGTAAAGCAGCAGAAATTATATGCTTTTGTTTCAAAGTGCCACACAGTAATGGCAAGCTAATCTTTAATGCATTGTCCAAAAATCTCAACATCTCCTAGAAGATGCATCTTCCATTGGCTGCAAAAATGTTTAATGTTTCTTTCTTTTGCAAACTTCTGCAAGCCAAGAAAGGAATCAATATCTCCCTCTCTTTACAAATTCTTTATGTTATCATGATCAGGTTGTTTCCTCAGCTGCAGCCTTCAAATATTGATGAGCAAAGGCTGCACCACAAATTGGTTATTACTGTGGAACAGACTGGGCCTAGAATTACCTTAAAAATACCATAGGGGATTTGGTTTGTTTTTTCAAGAAAACATAAGTAATGGTAGCATTGTTTACTGTGCAAGGTGCCATGTCCAATCAGTGTCAAAGGGAATTTTAGGGCTGCTACAGGAAAGAAGGATTGCTTACACTTGTGCATCCTTATAGCTACTAGCTACAAGTTCAGTTTATTTCCCTTTTAAGTAGCTACTGTACCTATGCATGAAATTTCTTCATAAAAGAGGCAGACAATTTTTTTTTTATTTTTTTTTTTTGTCTTGACCTACTTGAGCTGTTAGGAAAATAAGTAATTTCTCTAAACATCCTGTTTCCTGTCTCCTGAAAAAACTGTTCTTGCATCTGCTAAACTTCATCCAAACTTGTTTTTGTCTATACCTCAGATGACTGCTAAAGTTTGTGTTTGTGAGATCAAATGAAGTCCTCCACTGCTGCACAGTATTCCTTTCTTCCCCCCCCCTCCCCCCCGTACTTGGAAGGTGTTTGTAGTTCTGTATTACATACTTAAAACTGACACTTGTAGTGTACACAGCAACATAAAAGGTAACAGTGGTTCCCTTTTAGCCAGTTTTTCAGATTTAATTACTCTTTCATAAAAAGCAATATTTTTGAGAGGCATTTTTAGGTTTTGAACCTGACAGCATAGTGCTGTGGATTTCATCCCTGCATCCAAAATTTCCTGTGGCTGCCATGGGAATTCTTAATGTACCGTGTTAGCCAGTGTCAGCAGTAGTAAAGAAAGGACCACACAGAGTCAAAATTTAATTTAAAAAATCTGCACTTGCTAGAGATTCAAGCTCTAACAGACATCTGGGGAAAACAAGCTATCCCCGGGCATGGTTAACAGGCAACAGGTTCTCCTTGTCCTGACACCTTGGACGTTCTGTAGCGTACAAACCGTTACCATCAGAGATTTACTCTTTCAAGCAATGCAAATGGCTTTTTTTCTCCTTTATTGTTTACTTAATTCCCTTTTAAGCTTCATTTACCCACTGATACATAACTAGACTTCAATTATAGAGCATGTTAATTAGAGTGCAGTTGCCTTTTGCTAGGGGTTGTAATATTTCAGGATCTCTCTGGTCAAAATCTACACTTATTTTAGCCCAGATGGTCCCCTATATAGTAGATCTTTCTCCTTTAAATTAAAATGAGATAGTTAAGGTATGATTATGGATTGGTTTTTTTCTATAAGAACTTTAGGTCACAAGATTACACAAGGAACACAGATTAAGCCATGAGTGTTATCCCAGGTACTTCAAGAAAAAAATACTATTAGCATAATGGCACAGGAACATGCTATTTTTAAAATGGAAATGATCTATAATTGCTAAAAGAGTAGATAAGAAGTTAAGTGCAAAAACTTAGCAGAATTTCTGATCTAAAATAATTTAGTTCACTTTATCTCACTGCCTTGGGCCCTATTAAATAACATCACACATTGTTCAAATTGGCCATTTTAGGATAGTTACATATTGGGAGAACTCTTGACAAAGACAGACTGTGTAAATAACAGACATTGCCAAGTCCTCAGGAAAGTCCACAAAACTGATGAAGACATGATTTTTCCTGAGCTCCACTTTCTGTCTTTACTGCCCACAAACCAGATTTAATCTCCTTCAGGTTCATTGTTTTCTTTCTCAGCTTCTCCCCAGCATTTGTCTCAGAAGATCATCTTGAATGAACTACCCTCAAAATAAATTCTTGTTTTTTCTGTCTTATGTTAACCTCAGTCTGTCCACAAACACTTGTATAGTTCTGGACCTTAGTATCTTTTCTAATCCATGCGCTTGAAATTTCTCTGTTCTCAAATCCTGTCTCTATCTAAAGAGATATTTTCAATTTCCTTTGTTAATTTGATTTTTTTCTTCTTGTGTGTACTGAAAATAGTTTATTTCCTTCAGATTTTCCTGTATCATATTCTTCCTCAGATATTTGGCTATGCTGTAAACCTTGAATCTAATTATGAAACAATATTTATCTGTGCATCCAGTCTACTTTGTAATCTGTATTTATGCAAATATTCCACTCATTATTTTAAACATCCAAACCTGACAGAATAAAAACCAGGAAAAGTCCAGAGTTTATGACCTTTTCTTGAATTACAAATAAGCATTAAGTGTCTTTGATATTTTTTCATTTAAATGGAACAATAGAATCTGAGCCAAGAAACAAGGAAAGTATAAACAAAGAAGGAAAGCAGTATAGCTTTTAATTCTGTGTGCTGGTTTTGGCTGGAATGGAGTTAATTTTTTTTCATAGTTACTAGAATGGGCTACATTTTGGATTTATGCTCAAATCAGTGTTGATAACACAGGGATGTTATAATTACTGCTGAGCAGTGCTTACACAGAGCCAAGGCCTTTTCTGCTTCTCACACCACCCCACCAGCGAGGAGGCTGGGGGTGCACAAGGAGTTGGGAGGGGACACAGCTGGGACAGCTGACCCCAACTGACCATAGGGGTATCCCATACAATATGATGTCATGCTCAGCACATAAAGCTGGAGGAAGAAGAAGGAAGGGGAGGACATTTGGAGTGATGGTGTTTGTCTTCCCAAGTAACTGTTAGGTGTGATGAAGCTCTGCTTTCCTGGAGATGGCTGAACACCTGCCTGCCCATGGGAAGTAGTGAATGAATTCCTGGTTTTGCTTTGCTTGCGTGTGTGGCTTTTGCTTTATCTATGAAACTGTCTCTATCTCAACCCACGAGTTTTCTCACTTTTACTCTTCTAATGCTCTCCCCCACCCCACCAGAGGGGAGTGAGTAAGCAGATGTGTGGTGCTTAGTTGCCAGCTGGGGTTAAACCACAATGTTGGGGTAGCTAAGGGAAAGGAAAACAAAATATATGTCAGTTTCTTCAGATAACTGTACTTTTACACCATTGTGGAAGAAGACAGGAGACTGAGTATAGACAGAATGTATTTCTACATCCATAGGCTTGAGCAAGGCATCACGGGGTTTGTGTCCAGCTTTGGTAATAAATTAAATGTGAGAATGTAATTGGAAGTCAAATCGGAAGCAGGAAAATTTTTAGTCCTCTGTTTTGCACACCTCTCTTACCATGACCTCATATCCTTAGACATATCCTTGCTGCCTCCCTATCTTGTAATAGGCCACCGGTGACTAGTCCCCCGTGGAAGGAAAGACCCCGCAGACTATGGGGAATTCTGTATAGAGATCCAGTTATGACAGAACACTTTTGTTTTCTCCTAGAAAAAAAAAAAAAAAAAAGAAGAGTGAGTTCTTCAGAAAGGCTTAAACACATCTACCAAATTATTTCAAAATGAACAATAAGTACTAACATTAATTATGATTTGGAAAAGATGCATATGTGATAAAGATTGTGATGTCAGAGCAATAACCTAGCGCTACCAATGCAGCTTACACAATTATCAAAGTTCAGTTCCTCAGATCTAAGAGTTTACTGGGGAGTTTAACGTAATTGAAACACGTACATGCATGCCACACAATCGCAACCATGCACAGACTCATTCCTTCCACTTACCTGTCTATTCCTGTTTTCTGATGAAACGAACTTACATTGTGTCATGGAAAGAAGAAAACAATACGTTTGCAGGCTGATGTGAGCCTTAAATGACTTATCAACAGTGACAGCAGTATGTGTAAAGGGGACTTTAATGTGAGCCTGAAAGCAAGACAAGTGTGGGTTTAGCTGTTGGCTGAGTGAAAAGGAAACAGAGAGGCTGTGGCCCAGTGGTCTGCCAAATACCAGGCACGTGCACCACTAGGAGAAGAGAGCCAAGTGTGGTTGACCTACTTATATCTGATGTGCTTTAATACTCTTATATTCAATTCTTGAAAGCATTAGATGTTTTCAGGGCCCTGAGTGCCTTCTCTGCAGCCCCAAGGGTTCGGCTGCTTGGGCTTAGGGCCAACTTGGAAGGTGCTCCTCTCGAGCCATGAGAAGCCGCAGCGGTGACCTGCCCCCCTGAGCCTGGAGCTGCTTTTAAGCTCAGGCTCTCGCTCTTGATCTCTGTCTGAACAATACTGCAAGCATGCCTGTGGCCAGTCTCGTGCCTCCTTGACTCCGACCCAGACACTAACTTACAGACATGCCTTTGTGACTTTTTAGCTTGACCTTGGACCTGCCTCGTCACTACGGACCTGCTTGACGTTCTGGGCTCTTGGCTGAACCCAATGACCACCGCCAGAGCTGCTCGCCTGCGTCTGTGCTGTGTGACCCCTGCACTGCCACCGCTGCCTGCCTCCAAGTCACCTGCCCTTGCAGGAGCTGCCGGCTCTTGCTGCTTCCTGGCAGCTGTAATAGCTGGAGCAGCATAAGCATCTGATTAGCAAGTGCAACCACTTATAGAGCGTAAATGTCCTATAAATGCCAGGTGGAAGGTTAATAATAAATAAGCACCAAAAAAACCCTTGTGTAATGTAAGGAGAGCACCAGATGACTTGAACTCCTCTGTGCCTACTCTGTAATGGGTGGCTGCCTAGTCGGTACAAAGGGGGTTGAGTTGGTCTGATTTTGCTTCATTTTCTACCTGTCATACCGCCTAAGTAAAGGAGCTTGACTGATGAAGCCAGAATCTTCAGTGAAGTGATCTGGTGACTGGATGCTTTGGGGTCCCCGAAAGAGATGGGAGGACCCCGGAGCCACTGGCCATTGCCTGATACAGGAACAGCTGTGCTCTGGAGTAGTCAGCAAACAGAGAGGTCCCTGCAAGATGCTGAAGGGAGCAGCAACAGCTTTCATATTAGAAAGGCCATATGTTTCTATGCATGGCACATTCTGCATCATGCACTTATATCACATCTAGAAAAAAATCTGAGATTCTGGCAGCCCCAACATTTGCAGTACTGAAGAGCCTGTGACTAGAGAATTTATATGAAAACAGAAAAAGAATTATTTTTTTTTTTTAAGAAAAAAAAAAAAGTATGTAAGTGTAGAACACCCAGTGGCTGAATTGTCTCATTACGGCTGTGTCCTTGATCCAGCTGTATAAAAGTATTTGATTCTCAGGGAATTCCCTGTAGTTCTCTGCAAGCTCAAAGTCTTTGAACTCACAGGTCTTCTGCCAGCACACTGACCTAAGTTGTCTAGCCTGGATCTGGGCATTAGTCTTCATTTAGCTGAGATCACTGGCTGCGATCTCTGCTGCTGCACAACCACAGTGAGGAGTTCAGTGAGAGTAACAATCACTTCTATGTTCAGCCTAAAAAGAAAAAAAATATGAAAGAATTATCATAATGGGAAAAGAGTAGAAAAATCTTGGTAGGTGAAGCCTACAAGGGAAGGCTTTTTTGTTTCTATATTCTGTTCAGGACTATTGTTTGAGAGAGGTTTTTCTGCCTTTGGACAACGTTACAATGCTGACTTATTAAAAAGAAAATGTAATCATTCTCATGGTAGTGATGCTGCCTAGCAGGCTGACAGGTTGAGCACACATATATAATGCAGTCTCTGAAAAATAATCCATCTGATGTCAGGTCACATGAATGAGTCATGAGTATTTATCAGTGTGTCTGAATATTTATAGTAGAAAAACAAGTTTTGTTTTATATGGTACCGTGCTCTGCGTCAAATAAACTTATGAAACTAGTAGACGGTCTAATACCGTCATTGCTGGAGATACTTAATTTTACACACCATGTATGTGTTATATGCTATACATTAAAAATAGCATTCTGTTGTCTTGCTTTAGATACAACTTCTGCTGTAGCCTGTAATGGATCTGTAGGAAATCTGAATATCACTTCCTTTACTCCAGCAGTAATCATAAATTACCTCATGTCAAGTATGTTGAGAGTCCTCTATGGGTTTCATTTCATTATTTGGCTGTGTATATATGTGCAGCACGAGCGGTGCTCAGTTACTTGGGGTCATTTTCATTCATAGGTATTCCGTAGACCTGTCATTTATAAATACCTAGGGTCCTTGTACATTCAACCATAAACTCTTCATTATAGCTCCAATCATTTCACACTTATTAAAGTCAATAAAATACTGTATAAAAGATATTGCCTAAGAAAAATGTGTGCCACTAAAATACTTAGACTTATTTATAACCTCTTTTTAAACATTCAAATAAGCATTCAGTGCCTGAATTAAATGTATCTCTTGTAAAGGCTTCAGAGACTGTTAAATGTCTTTATATGAAAACCAGAAAATTCTTAGTTCATTTTTATTTATGCAGAAGTTTTCTAGGCTTGCTTTTGAGATTTAAAATCAAAATATACTAAATTATGTTTGGAAAGTTCCATTCAAAGTGATGACTAAAGAAATCAGCTGTAGCAATTAAAAATTCCATAAGACCTTGCCATTTTTCAAAAGCTAAAAGAAAAAAAAAGTATCTGAAAATCAAATAGGGTGAGAGAAATAATTTAATAGAATTAGGGAAGATATGTTCAGCTCTTGCTTGGATCACTAATTTGTTTGTGAACACTATCCAAAACTCCCACATTTTATGTCACTATTCCAGCTATTATTATTTGCCTTAAAAATAAGAAGACAACCTGCATCTTAAAGCAAAATAGCATTTAAGTAGAAAAATGTGTGAACAGCTTTACTTATTAAGCTTTAGACAAACTGTCTCCAAGGTATCTTAAAACACATGCTTTTGCAGACTTTCCACAAATGCCTGAACAGATTATTTAAGAAAAAAAAAAAAAATCTCATACTTTTATATTATATTCATATCTTCCTTTGGCTTAAGGTAAACATTTCATACTACTCAGGTTTTATCCATGACCAACTGCTGATAACAGCCTGTTCAACTTCCCCACAGATTTATCTTTAACATTTTTCTTACATAAAGAATTATCTGCTACATAAAAATCAGGCTTTCTGTTTTGGTCTTAGTTTTTTCTTTTTATTTTATAGGAAATAACCATAGTAAAGAGGCACGGTCACTTATAACTGCAAAGGTCAACCTGGTAAATAATAATTAGTTGTTATAAGGACCATTTTAGGACATTTCATTCCTTCCACAGTAACAGAATTTCCTTATCTTGCTAACAGCTGCTTTGCTGCTACTATAAACAAGATACTTATCTTCCTCAAATATCAGGCTTAATGCTGCCTCAACACATATGTCCAAACCCTGTGTTTGGATAGGAAATGATAAATTAAACTTTAAATTTCTAAACATCATTTTTAGCATAATTTTGTTACATCTGTAAGAGCCTTGTCACAGCCCATTGCATTTTATTTCCCTGGTTGTGGGGCTTGGGGGTTTTGTGGGTTTTTATTATTTAATGTATCTGTCAGAAAAGAGAAAATGTGGGTGTAAAGTGGAACACATTTTCTTTATTATTTTATGAATCATAAGGAAGACCTTATATCTTAACTTTTTCTGTGGGGGTGGTCGGTCACAGAAGCCTTAATTCTTCTTGATCATGGCCTGCCACAGCTCACATACTGATTTTCTCTCAGTCCAAGTGGTATTTTTCTAGATGTTCAGTTTGCCATTGGCTATACAGAATTAACATGCAGATGCTCAATATTTTTTGCAGGGCTTTATGTAATGTGATAATAACAACAAGAGAGGTTGTTGCAAAATTTTAAACAGCTACTGCGAAAATCCACAGTAATATAGTTTCTTCTAAGTTCCTAGAGATCCAGATAGAATTATTGTTGAAGGACAGAAGTTGAGAGGAGTCAAAAATTCTGTTCAAAGATAACTTATGAGAAAAAAAAATAAATTTCTGTACACCAAAGAGACTCTGTCTACTTTGTGTCTAGCAGCAGCTGCTAAATCGTGAAAAATTTGTTTTTGTTCTTAGCCAAGATATCAGATGTGTTTGTCTGACAAAATGTGGATGTTCCACTTTCAGGCTTGGTCTCCCTCTCTGATATGAATTAAAATGAAATATTGTTGCTGTTTGTTGAGAATGTCTCAAGGCATTTCTTAACTCTGTGTATTATAATTTGAAGAATCTTGCCATGGTTTCTTATTTTTGCTCTATTATTTTTTCTCTGTCTGCATCTCTTCTGTTGTTATATATCTCATTCTGTCAATTGCTTTAATTGTAAAAGCAGCTGCCACCATTAGCTCAAGAGTGTGGGTCAAAATAACGTAAACCCTGTTATGATTAAATTAATGCTGTGGATAATATCTGTGATTTGAACAATGAAGGCTGAGCATAAAGAATAACTAATCTATTTTCCTCTAGCATTGTCTACTATGAAACAATAGAATTGTATATGTGGTGCATGTGCAGGGCAGAGAATAGGGCAGTGAAGCTGGAAATTATTAAATTCTCTTCCATTGACATAAGGTCATTTGTTATTGTTGAACACAGAAAAGAAAGGAGTGGAGTATGTTTAAATACCTGTGTACCCTCACACACATACACACGCGTATACGCGCATTCCAAAGGGCAAATGTACCCATCTCCAGTCACAGCCTTCTCTTCAAATTTTGAATCACTGAATTTGCCTGTAGGACCATTTTGATCCTTCTTTGTTCTCCCTCCTAATAAAAAGCATGAATTGTTTTCCCCAAGAAAGAACTTGACTGTCTTTAGGAAGAAGACTGAAGAAAGAAAAGCCATAGCAAAGACATCTGTTAGACAGTGATGGTGGTACTGGGCGGGGGTGTGGGATGCGATGGGTTGGGTTGGGAAAGTTCCGAATTTATATATGTAAGACCTAGGCACTAGAATTAAACTTGCCACTTGAAAGTTGCATCATCTGAAACACCAGACTAAAGGAGCAAATATTTCTGAATTTCTACACTACTGACCATTCCATTCCCTGTCGCTTCTTGCTACTTTATGTGTTTCTACAACAATGTGGAACCTGATTTAGGAAAGGTTTTTCAACACTCTTTGGAAAAATATCTCATTGGAAGACAGAGTGAATTGAGAAACAGGCTTAGATTGTACCTGTTGTAGCAGCTGATTAACAGCTGTTTACCAAATTATCTTCATAAAGCATCTCCATTCTTTGTATAGATATCTGGCCATGCTCCACCCTAATAATTTGTTTCTAAGTTTAGTCTATTAGGAGTTTATATTATAACTGTGCCTGAAGATGATTTGCAGAAAGAGAAATCTGCATTCTCTCTTCCCGCAGTTTCTTATCTGTGCAAGAAAATTCGTTTTCAGGAAACGTTTACAATATTTCCATAGACCAATGAAGAGCAAAGCCATTTTTCTTTCAACTGACTGCAGTGTCATTAGCTTAAGTTTATCTCTTTTGACAAAAAGTGCAGTAATTTATTTTGTCATTATTCCCTCTTGTTCTGCTAAATATATGACCATTATCACATATTCTTGTTAATATTTTCCTCAGAAGTGCATGAGTCCTCATATAAAGTAATCTGAACATATACATGTCTTTTCCTTCTTTGATGCTTAAAACTGGGTTAAATCACATTGAAACTGGTTAGAGTGATGACTGCCCATCACTGAGGCTAAAAGCAGGGGGGGAAGCTTATGAATATGGCAGTTAGCTTCAAAATGCTGAATGCTATCTGCTGGAACTGTTCCTGTTTGGAAAAATAAAGACACAAGCACAAAGGACACACATGGAAAGAAATGCTGGATACGAATGCATACAGACTTGAATAGCATCCTGAGAAAAGACCTTTGGGATAAGGGCTGGCTAGAACATGTCTTGGCATCTGAGCAAAGAAGTGGTCTCCAGCTGTTTGATTCTTCTTATGTAGAAACAAACAGGATTTTGTATGTATTTTTTGTAAATATAATAAACATCAAAGGCCTACCTACTTTTAGCTATTTCTTCACAAAACAAGAGCAATGGCCAGAACCAAACACAGGTGACCCACTTGGATGTACACATAAGAACTATTGAGGACAAATGCCATGCATTCTTGTTTGTTTTTCTGCTGTTTGGGGTTTTTTTTCTTTGTTTTTTCTTCTCATCTGGGTTACTCTAAACTGTGTTTCATAGCTAATTTCATCTATGGAAGGCAAATTTAAGTACTGATTAAATGCCATTATACAGAACATATTGTGATGATAGATTGCCTATGTCATCATGATCACTTCAGAAGTCTACAGGAACTGCAGGTGAGAGTGGTCTATCAATTTTCAGTGCAACTTCAACTTGAAGACTGATGGCTTGTCCAAGACCAAAACAGTAAACAAGGATTAAAGTTAACAATCAAAATTCAGGAGCTCCTGTTATTTTTATCCTTGAGCAGGAAACTATAAAGGCATGGGGATAAAACTAATAATTGCAAGTTTAACTAGGGTCTTATATTTATAATAATATTTATAATGCACTGAATCTGTAACAAGTGGAATTTAACTCTACATTCCAGATTGTAAAGCTTCAAATGGCAATGCCAAAATCTTATTTCAAATTATGTAAACAGATTTACAGCTTTGTATGATACAGAAATAATTTTAGAAAGTCTATCTCGTATATGTTTGACTATTCTGGACATCCAGTATCTGTTGGACTGATTTGAGCTGCAAGTCTGACACTTTTAAATTGTTTACAACTGACACAGAAATTATGGATACCTCTCAGATGTCTTCTTGTTGCTCTTTAGGTGGTCTGACTTCATAGATGTTTTTTGCTACCTCAGAAAAAACAGGGAATGATAGTGATTTTGAAGCAAGTGCTCAGAAGTTAATAGAATATTTTAGACCAGAGAAAAAATATTTCCTGTTAGAAAAATGTGTTTAGGTCAGATAGCCGAACAACAGGACAAGACTACTGATTTCTTTGGGTAAGCATTTCATCCCTGTGCTATTTAAGAGCACCGTGATGTATCACAGATTTGCACCGAAAAAACACCCCCTCAAAAACACCCAACCTTAGAGTTTGCTCTAACAAATCTTTCTGGAACAACATTTCTGAATTTTAACTATATTTTGTGAAGCATAGACCACATCTGATGTGAAAGAAAAAGAAACAATATTTAACATAATTATTGTGTCAGTCTATTATCAACCTACTTTTACCCAAAGCTTTCTGTCAAGACTATGATGAATGGACAAAAAAGGAACCATTAAGAAAATTAAAGGTGCAACGTTGAATTTTGAAAGCCAGAAGGTTCAGGCTGTCATATCAGAAATGGGACTAGTTACTGCATAACTTTTTTTAAAATTTGATATCAGAACAGAAAAGTTCCAGGTAGGTGTATTAAGAAATGTTGAATAGCTGATGTGTTAAAAATATGTATGATACAGGAAGAAAATATATCATAGTTCATTGAGAAATACAGAAATTAAATTTGTGAATCTTAAAGAATATTACTGCACACGTTTCAATTTGCCAGTTAACTCCTGTGTCTTTTTGAGCTCTGTAACTGATACTAACTTTTAGGAAATTCTATGAAGCAAGGTTTAACAGAATAAAGGAATGTGCTTTGATACCATTTCTTGCTCTCTCTTTCCCTTAGCTCCTTCTCTGCTTCCTCTCTGCCCTTTGTATCAAGCTCAATTTTCCCTTCATTCAGATCACTCCACCAGGCTACCCTGGGCTGTCTATCTGATGTGTTTCATTGTGTTCTTCTCCTCCTTCTTTTCCCATGAAGCCAGGCTTGACTTCTCCTCCTTTTTTTTTTTTAATAAGTTCACTGTGGTTTTTAGGTCATGATTCTAGCTTTGTGGTTCATAGTTACTAAATTCTAGTTCCCCTAGCCAGCAACTTCTCTTGATAGAAATACATCCTAAAAATGGCTTCCTAAATACTTCTTCAGTTAAATGACTATAAAATGATATAATTAACTTTAATGGATGATCAAGATGTGGACATATTATAAATATGAAATTGTGCTATCTTATGGAGGCTTCTTACCCTTTCCCCCTGGTTCCAAAAACCCTGAGGAGCACTGATTCTTCCTCTGGACAGGAGATTGGGCAGCTTCCTACATGTGGCACTGATACTATTAGCTCCTTATTCCTTCAAATCTGTTTAAATTTCAGCAGTGCAGATCTTCATACATTTTCTAAGGAAACAAAATTTGGTCAGAAAATTATTCTTTGTCAGAAAATAATAATTCATTTTTTGCCTGCTATATTACAGTTAGAATACCTCAGTCGCAGATGTCCCCACATTCAGTTCAAGGTTCAAAGTTCAGTATATCAGATGAGAATCATAGAATCATAGAATCATCTCGGTTGGAAAAGACCTTTAAGATCATCAAGTCCAACCGCTAACCTAACCTTGCCATCCCACCACTAAACCATGTCCTTAAGCACCTCATCTATCCTTCTTTTAAATACCTCCAGGGACGGGGACTCAACCACCTCCCTGGGCAGCCCATTCCAGAGCCTGACAACCCTTTCTGTGAAGAAGTTTCTGAGAAGAGAGGTTTTAAGATTTAAGACACACAGTAGCTAAATAGTATGTCTTCTAAGGGATCTTTTCAGCATAAACCCTTCCCTGAAAGGCACTGCCCCAGCTGTTGTGCAGAGCCCCAGTTTCTTGTCCATCCCTTGACCCTGCAAGGAGCAGTTGATTACCAAGTTAACAAACCACCAACTTACTCTGTCTGGCATGTGAAGTCATGGAAAAGGAGAAAGGCCAAGGTACCATGCTAGAAATACATGAGGCAATTATGAGAAGGGAGTCAACACTGTGCATCTTACAATCAGTACATGCGGTTTGACAGGTTTTGCGTTCTTGCCAGTATCACAGCTCAGAGCTCATTTCACTGAGCAGCTGCAAAGTTTGGGAAGCTTCCAGCTCACAGGAAATTCTAAAATTTTTTGTTTGTTCATTTTGGGCTGATTCAGAACAAAAAAAAAACTTTTTTTTTTTGTTTTAAAGACATTTTCTGGAAACTCTAATGCTGTTTTTCAGCCAGCTCTGTTTCACGAACTACTACATGGCAGCATGGTATACCAATTACTGACACTCTCAGCTTGGCTTCAAAGTGGAATCTAAGTGCTGATGGCTATAAATGTCACTCTGAGGAAACACTGCCCAAATAAAATTATCCAAACATGAACTAAGTTTTCCACTCAGTGTTCATAAATTTTAATAGGTATTTTCTCTTGCCGATTAAAAAAAAAAAAAAAAAAAAAAAGAAAACTCCCAAAGGGAAAAAAAAAAAAAAAAAAAAATTTTTTTTTTTTTTAANAAAGTGGAAAAAAAAAAAAGAAAATTATTCTTATCTTTGAAATTATGCTCCTAATTTATTTTATCAAAGAAAGACAGTAGTCTACACCTAAAAATTTAACTTTCCTGTAAATTGATTAGACATTTATAGGTAAAGTAGAAAATTGCACTTGGTATAGATTCTTCAGCAGTGTTGTCCAGGCCGCACAGAAATCCAAAGCAGAAATGGAAAACTTTCTAGCATATTACCTTAAAATTTTTCAGGATTTGCACTGGAATTTTTTTTCCTGCAACCTCATGCTTGAATGGCTTTATAAGAGTAGAAACACTCATCAACACTTCTCACGTACACGGCAAATTCAGTGTGTTTCATCTTAATTTTAAACCAGCTTGGTTTACCTTTCTTCTGAAAAGTCGGTGGTGCTTGTAGCACCTATGTCATACATTACCATGAAAAATATTTAAACAAACACTCATTATAGCCCCAAACAGCCACCAGTACCATAGCACTTCCGTAAGACACTGAAACTGTCAAGAGATTTTTGACATGCTCACAAGAATTGAATGAGCTAGACATTTTCAACACAGCCCACATGAACGCAACTGAAGCCACAGTTCTGAGGGTATGCCCTATGAGTGGGAAGGAGAATCATAGAATCATAGAATCACTGAGTAGTTGAGGATCGGGAGATCATCTAGTCCAACCATTTTGCTCAAGTAGGGTCAGGTACATGAGGTTTCTCAGGACCATGTCCAGTTGAGTTTTGAGTATCTCCACTGATGGAGACTCCTCAACCTCTCGGGACAACCTATTCCAGTTTTTGGCCACACTCATAGAGAAGAAGGGGATTTTTATGTTCAGATGGAATTTTCTATATTTTCTGCCCATTGCCTCTTGTCCTATTACTGGCCACCTGTGAGGAGAGTTCGCCTCTGTCTTCTTTACTCCTCCCATCAGATATTTGTATACATTAATAAGATTCACCTAAGCCCTCTTTTCTTCAGGATGAATAGTCCCATTTCTATCCTCATATGCTCCAGTCCTCCAATATTTTAGCAACCCTTTGCTGGACTCATTCAGCTCTCTTGGACTCTCCACTTTTCATACCTCTTTTGTATTAGCAAGTTCAGAATTGGACCCAGCACTCCAGGTGTGTCTCACCAGTGCTGAGCAGAGGTAAATGATCACCTCCCTCAACCTGCAGGCAACACTCTTCTAGTAGGTGTCACAGTAGCATATGTACATCAGTTTGGAAACCTCTACTATTTCCTTTGTTGTAAAGCTGTTTCTATAGCAGTTTTCAGCATCAACTGATATATAGCATTTTCATTAACTGTAATAAGAATTCAATGCCTATGAAAAGTAGGACTAAATATGTTGCAACTAAACATGTAGTTGTTGGAGTCTGGGTAGGGACCAAAAAACCTCATGTTTGTAGACCTTCCCAGTCCTCCAAACTCTGCCTGCTAATCTTTGCTTTATTTTAGCTTTAAAAAATAGGAGTTAGCTTTGAGCTCACAAAAGTCTAGAAAATTTAAATAAAATCATGAAGTTAAAATTTCATCCTTTTCTTCTCATCAAAGAAAGCTATTCCTTCCACAGCCCTTGAGGCATATGAAATCTACTCAGCAGTTCCTCTATTTTGCCTGGAGAATGACCTCAGACTATTCACATAACTAGAAAAGTAAGCACCAGGAAGCTATGGGTCACACCACAGCCTTAACACCATGGCCACTACTCACTCCTGACATTGTCCTGGTCCCAGTCCCAAGTGTGCACATGATCTCAGCAATCTCTTGGCTTGCTGTTACTAAATCCAATTTGCTACATCACCAAACACACATCCCAGGCACAAGGCAGAGCTAACAGGTAAGCAGAGGCAAGATGTGAGTCATTTTTTAAACTGCCACTCAGTTACTCTATCTTAAACTTGCCTGCATGTATTAGAAATGCTTACATTATTAGTCACAGGTTTGCATTGCTCAGCATTAAATAGCCTTTAAGGGGTGGGATGCTGAACCTGCCTCAGTTGTACTGAATGTGGACACCATTTCAGCCTGTTGCAAAATCAAGCAAAAAATCACCTTGAAATAACTCATCATGCATCTGTTCAGATTTCATACATATCCTAGTGTTGTTTTTCCCCTTGCCCCAAAATGATTTTTCTTAAGTGTAAAGAAAGTTGACAGAATTTATAGAACCCTTTTTTCTTTTTTCTTTTCGTTTTTTTTTTTCTTTTTTTTTTTTCTTAATAGATAAATGTTTATAGTAAGCAACATGGACATTTGAAATAGTAGCTTACCAACTACATGTGATAGAATATATTTGGTAGCTTGTAGAAATGTCATCTACAAAAATGAGGGGTTAAATTTTGTGGCCAGAACAAAAGTAATGAGATGAAAATGTATGGGTCATGCCACCGTTGCTTGCCCTTTGTCAAAAAGGCACTGGAGAATGACGGTAAGAAAAGATTCCTTCCCTTCCTCTGGCATGTGTTACTATCAACCTCCGACCTAAAATGCAGCTTTGTGGAATACTTGAACACCAAAATCTCAAATGTATTGTTACCCAAAGATTTGCCTTCAACCCTTCTTTATTTGGTTTCACTATTATGGTGAACTAAATCATGATTTCTCAGGCATGGGCTGTTATATTTGCAATGCTAGAAAAACTTAAAATGCAGCCATCCCATTTTACTTTATCAAAGCACAGAATTTGGGGTGTGATTACATAATTGGAAACACAAGTCACACTCAAAGAGTAGAAGTTAAGAAAGTAGAAACTGAAAATATATCTGAGATCAAGCTTATTTTTCCTAGCTGACATGCAAAGATCTCTCAGGCTTTTCTCAGTTATGGAAGCCAAGGAACCAGCTGAATAGTATTTCACTGCCAAAGTGCTGCCTTTCAGAGTGGTATACGTTTGGGATTTAATAGGCAAGAGACAACTGAGTAGTACTTCAGACTTAGCATATAAAACTAACTGTGAGCTTAGCTAAGCTCACTACTTCAAAAACTACTGGAATAGATTGCCTGAAGGGGCCATGACTCTCCATGAATAAAGCTTTTTAAGAATATATGATAAAAAATGTTTATCTATAATTAATCTCGCATTGTGATAAGAGGCTGTATAGCAACTTAGAATCTCTTCCAAACTAATTTTCCTATGAACTATTCTTTTATCTGTGCTTTGCTGGTGTCCATGAGTAGCCTTCTGTGAGACCCAGACAAAGGAAAGTGAATCGTTCCCCATGTTTACAGCTTTTATCATCAGAAATACATAAGAGATTTCTGCTTCCTCTGGAACATCTAAGAAATTGCTCTGACATAAAAAGTACAGTGGGAAATAATTTCTTGGTTGAAATTTGAAAAATTCATTCCATGATTGTAATACATTTTTTGTGTGTGTGTCACTGTGACTTGCCCACAGTGAAAAAGTTAGCCAAATCACACTAATTATGTCCTATAAGCTTGGTGTATGAATCACATTGTTGAATATTCTCTTTAGATTCTTCCTAATTAATTAGTGTTTTTCTTTCCGAATAATTAGAAATTCTACAAAGTGAAACCAAATATGCCATTATAGATCTGGATGATCTACCCTGGGTTTAAATTTTTACATCAAAAAGCAGAAATAGACCCTTTTTATTTGTTTTATTTCTCTAATGAATATAGTGATTTCTATTTTCCCAATGTATATTTCACTAGTAAAATCACAGGGATTTGGAAAGGTCAGTTTTATCACTGATAAGAAAGGAAATAAACAATTTTGGTTTAGTTTAATTGCATTCCCATTGATTCTAGACTACATTCAAATAATTTCAATAAGCTTTTGAGTTATTTTCTGGAAATCAAAGGTTAAAAGGAAAAAAAGCCATCTTTTTATAAGACCATAAGAAATAATATGCTACAGAAGAACCATAGTCAAGTAATCTAGTTTTCTGTTTATTCATGATACAAAAAAATAGCACTTTAAACCTTAAAAAGCCAAATTAAAAATACTAGGAATTTCTCAATATGGTGCAAAATTACTACTTTTCTGATGTTTTAATGCAAGAGTTAGGTCAGAAATTTGTCTTATCACATCCAACAATTTTCAACACTGTTATAAATATTCACTTTAAAAAAAAATAAAAATAAAAAAAAGGATGATATTGATACTATTTTAATTGGTCTAATGACTTCCAAAGTCTGATTAGACATTTTGTGAAAGATAAGAAACAAGCAAAAATCCTGTTTTATTTTATAAATTTTGTATTGATTGCCTTTTATTTCCTTTGAGTGCACTACTTTGTTCATACAAGAGAAAATATCCAATTTGCCTCTCCATTCTTATTGTTTTGTGTATCAGCACTGTCGCGTCCCCTTTTATACATAAACAATCTCAGATTTGTATGAGTCAGAGAGTAATAACATTAAAATATGGTTTGTCTTTATTTTAAAATGCCACAGAAATACTTCTGTATAGTGGTTGAAGACAACTTAGATATGCTTTAATACAAGGTCACAATTATATTCATTTTCTTATCTTAAAGCAACTTTCCATTACCATATGGGGTTACAACTCAGAATGCAGTAAATCGGGTAAAGAGCCAGAGAAAAAAAATATCAACACTGAAACTGATTATTTAACACAATTAACTTAATTGGTAGAAGTTAACTGAAGCAGTATTCCTATCTTAGGTTGTTACTAGGATATTCCTGCTTAGAATTGTTCTAGTGTTTCAAATTCTAGGTGAACAAGCATTTGCACTAGATTTGATTTTACCTAGTGGGGAAACCAGCCCTGCTTCTTTGCCTTTAAATGGACAGATTTTCACTATTCTATGTTCCTCTGGGGAAAAAAAAAAAAAAAAAAAAAAAAAAAAAAAAAAAAAAAAAAAAAAAAAAAAAAAAAAAAAAAAAACCCAGAAACACTGATAAAACCCCTCAAGCATTCACATTTTAAGTGCACTATAATAAAGTGTCGAAGTTCTCTTTTTTTCATTTGTCAAATAAAAGCATATTTTAGTTTTTTATTGTGCTTGCAGTAAAACAATAATTGATGAACACTAGAAGGGCTTTTTGGGGCATATTATACATTTGACAAAGTCTAAGTAAGCAGAAGAAGAAACCACAAAGGATATTGATTTTCTATGAAAGGGCAAGACTGATATTTCTTCATTTGAAGGTTTTGCTTTTCCACTGAATACCACAAAGGAAATCCAGTGTATAAGGAAAGAATATAAGAAAACAGTATATCATAGAAAAAAATGAATTATTTCAGAACTAAACCACTTCACATGCCATCCTACTGCCGGTAATGGGAAGAAACCCATTACGTACTTCAAAAAAGACACTTAATGCAGACAAATAAAGCCATTTCACATGTGTAAAAATATTAATCCATTCTTCTCTGCTGCATATCCTTTCTCTGCTTGTGTTTGGGTTGACAACCAAGAAGATGTTCCCAAAGTAGCCAGAAGTGTTTGTTTAATGAAGCAAACATCAGA
The DNA here is from genome assembly GCA_013400195.1 of Aramus guarauna. Lineage (NCBI taxonomy): Eukaryota > Metazoa > Chordata > Aves > Gruiformes > Aramidae > Aramus > Aramus guarauna. The sequence continues at coordinate 22,537 of VXBL01009957.1, forward strand.
ATTCACCAGAACATCTGTACTGAATGACAGCTTTAACACCCCTAGAGTGTTTCCCAGAGATGTACTTTTTCCTGGTAAAGGTTTCACAGGTATGGTGAAATGTCAGTGGAAAGAGAGAAATAGCAAGACTCTCATGTCTGATGGCTAGCGTACAAACATATCGAAGGCTGAGGATCAAGTTCTTACCCTGCTCGATTCAAAACAATTCAAGACCCCTCAGACACAAGGGGACAAGAGCACTCACCCCACACTGAAAGCCCTGGATTTGTCCTGAACATCAATCTAATATTGTGCTCCACAAAGACTTCTGTTTTCCTTCCAGTGGAGAACAAAAATTTCACAAATTTCAGAATCTCAGAAGTCGCTATGCAACAGAATAGTCACCCTGCCATCAGCTGCATAGGGAACATTTTCAAAATCAAAAAGTGGCACACCTTATGCTATATCCTTTTATAATCAGGAAATACTTATGTGCTTTGGTTTTTTTGTTTTTTGTATTTTTTTTTCTTTTTTCTTTGAGTTGTTTAAGGAAATGTCCTTCAGAGCAGCAAAGGTATCAAAGAAAGTCTTAGCGCTATCATTTTTCCAACTTTTTTCCCTGTGTCCCTATTGTGTATGGGTTTCTCAGTCACGGGAAAGAAGAAAATAAAGGACATGGAGACTGCTGTGTCTCTTTAGACTAGTTGTTCATTTTCCTTGCTGAATGGTCAAATCAGGAATTCTGTAGGGATTAGACTGAGCTGCATCACCATACTCAAGTGCTAATGGTTCCTGCCAGGTATGAAAAGTGTTGAACATAAGCTGGTGCAAAACTTAGATTTGCTACATGAGAAGTTCTTGCTGTAGCAATACAATAACATCATGGACAATCACCATAGATAATTTTTTAGGAAAAATAAAATCAGATGGGAAGAAAACTGGGACAATTTAGATAGCCTTTACTTATCATGGCCTCATATAAAAAATGGAAATTACTGTAATAAAAGTAGGACATAGAGCTTCTATTCCTATAAATAAAGTTTCATATTTTCATTACTATTTATCATCAGAATGGCCTTTAAGCTACAGATTATGCTTTCTTGAAACATCAAGCTCTGGCCTGTAAGCGTATAAAATGCTTTCTTTAGTATAAGATCAAACAAGCAAAATAAGCTGATTGGGCTATGGTGAAGAATCGCTTCTAAGTAGTCAGAGAGAAGCATAAAAATTCTTTTGTACCTAGCAAAACAATGCATTATTTAAGACAGAAATCTGAATGGTATCTATAGTTTGTGTCTGCTGTAGTGTTTTAAATTAGGAGAGTGCTTTTGAAGTGAATCTGCAAATCTTCCCCACTTACTGGGGTGGAAGACCATGTCACCCTGTAGTCTTAAAACAGATGGACTGGATCCTTTTCAGGTTAAACTAAACTGCGTGCTCTAGCAGTGCACCTCCAGCCACTGAGGGGAGTTCAGTCCATGTGGCCAAACTAGAGCTAGTATAAGCAGGACTGATGGGATGTATGTATACTGTGTCAGGTACCCAGTCCCAAATATTTCACTCAGTAAATCCACAGCCCAACTTACTACTGCAGGTATAGCCAGAGGCATTATTTCCTTATTTTCATGTCCATCTTAATGCATCATTCTTAAACTTCCATTGATCACAAGTCTGTTATGGGGATATTCCTTTATCAAAGCATCCAAAGTATTTCTATACTATAGCACAAGCAGCATTATGAAACTCAAGAGTTTGGGAAACCAAACCTTGTCCTCCGTCTGTTGGTCTGTCATGACTCCTCTGGAACAACATTTGATGTGTCATTTTGACATATCATAGATATATATATTTTTTGACATATAAAATCTTATTTTAAATCTTGTTATATATTTCTGCATTATTTAAATTTCAATACATGGAAAAAAGTTACAGTCTGTATAAGTTTTAAGGTGTATATTTACCTGAAACTAGAAAAAAAAAAAATCAACTATATAAAACCTCATAAAAATGCAATGCACTAACATGTTTTTGGAGAATGTACTGCAGTTCATGCTAGTATAATGTTTACAGGCTTTTCTGTAAAACTCAGTAGCATCTGTTGAGTGCTTATAAGGATTTTCAAATCTACACTCAGCAACATAAATGAAATGTCACCAATTATATCATTCATAGCACTTTTTTTCACCCAGCATATATATATAACTCTATCACGTATACATACAATTTCACATACATATAGAACATTAATTGCTCAAAATAATATTATTTTTATGTAAAACATTTTGAAAAAGTCCATAATATAAATTACAAAAGTAATTACAAACCAATACTGTATTTATTCCACCTCAGGAATTGTATCATTTGAGGGAAAAAATATTTCACAAAATAATGAATATTTTTCTGCCTTTTCTGTGTAAGTACTGAAGGTTAACTACATTTTAAAATAGCATTTTGTATTTCAGACTTTCTTGGACAGTTTTGAATCTGAATTTAGTTTTAACTTAAAATTTAACAATCTACATATATAGAAGGCAACTTCATGACCTTTCACTGCTGTAACAGCTATCTTCAGTACTTCATTCTCATCATTGTTTATTAATATAACACTGATTTAACCCACGAGCACATCTCACTGCTCATGCCATAGGCACACAAGTGAGATAAAGTGCTTTGAGTCACCATCCCTGGAGGTATTTGAAGGACGTGTGGACATGGTGCTTGGGGACATGGTTTAGTGGTGGAGTTGGCAGTGTTAGGTTAATGGCTGGAGTTGATGATCTTAAGGGCCTTTTCCAGCCTAAATGATTTTATGATTCTATGATTTTATGAGCAAACTCACCTCATAATAAGAAAGGGAAGGGAATCTCTGTGAAGTCTTCAAAATTTCTAAAACTCGGTTTAAGAATATAGAGATTTGATGAGTTTTCAGTTTCTGCAAAAGACCCAGAAAAGTCTAAGGGTGTGACACCTAAATTACTAGGCAAACTTATTTTGATGCTACTGATATCACACTTACTTATCTCTATTATTGAATCTTTACACCCAGAGGTATACCACTATGTTACCATGGACATTTACAGTAAAGTAATTGTGCTGATCCTCAGTAAGCCTCTTGCTTAAAACTGCTTCTACGTATGGAAAGTACAAAGATGGCCTTACTTTTGCCTATAGTAGTTGAAGAGTTCTTCTGACAAGCAGTAATATTAAAAATGCCTATGATTATTAGAATTATAAAATTTCAGTGAAACAGTAAATCTTGGTTGTATTCTCTCTAGATCAAGAGTTATTCACATTTAATACCAACATACAGTAATGCATTGACTTGTGTTTACCTGGCTTTAAAGCACATAAAATTAAGCCAAGTATGTAGGACTGGTACTAAGATTGGAGACAGCTGGGTGTTGGTCTCTTCTCCCAAGTAACAAGGGATAGGACAAGAGGAAATGGACTCAAGTTGTGCCAGGGGAGGTTTAGATTGTGTATGAGGAAAAATTTCTTCACCAGAAGGATTATCAAGCATTGGAACACGCTGCCCAGAGAAGTGGCTGAGTCACCATCCCTGAAGGTATTTAAAAGATGCGTAGATGTGGTGTTTAGGGACATGGCTTAGCCTTGCGCAAGCTGGTCCAAGATACAATTTCAAAACCTCAGGGCAGCAGCCAGAGGTAGTGTTAAGTTAATGGTTGGACTTGATCTTAAATGTTCTTTTTCAACCTAAACCATTCTATGATTCTCTAAAAAGACTCTCATTGATAAATAAATTTATTTCACAGATAGGCAGATGGATGGATGGATGGATGGATGGATGGACAGATGATGTTTCTGTGCGCATGTGTGTGTGTGTGTTTACATAAAGTAAAACCTACTACAGGTATTCCACTAGGCAGATCTACTTCACGTGTTACATATGAAAGTTCTATATGAAAGTAGATATTATCTAAGAATGATATTCAACTCACTAAAAGGAACTCTGACAAAAAATGTGAGTCTTTTTAAAATTTATGACTAGTGCTGTGTTATTTTTAGTTAATCTTTGAAAATGTGTGATTATATTTGAAACTATAATTTTTGTTGAGATTTTAAGTAGCATATAGGATTTGTTTGGATTTTCTACATACTTAGGAAAAAATAGTAATCATTTTTCAGAATAAATAATTCATAATAATGAACAGCTCTTTAATCCAAATGAACAGGGATTCTTTGCTCAGGGAGAATGCCAGTATTTAGTATTATGTATTTTTTATAAATATTATCTTTTTTTTTTTTTTTTTT
>VXBL01009957.1:26819-47986 GCA_013400195.1 Aramus guarauna
TTTTTTTTTTTTTTTTTTTTTTTTACCAACTCATATATCTGAATTAAAAAAAGACTTCGGTCTGAAGAAGCTACAGTGCAGTGATCTCACCTTTCCCCTTTTTATGTATTATGGATAAAAAATCCAACATCCTAGCTGATGGAAATTCTTTTTTAAGTCAAGCACTACATTGAAAATGTCAGCCTGTTCAGGAATGAGTAATGGTTTATTTTGACTTCGGATTCTAGTAAACAGACATCAGGCAACTTATGAGTTCAAACAATTTTTATGTTCCTCTCAGTTCTTCCTATGTACCACCTTCGTGTACAACTGCTGGAGCTTTAAGATGTAGTAAAGGAAAGTAACCATATTTCTGAAGAATTATGAACTGTTACTATGTGTACTGCAGCTTCATATTTTGGGGTTTTAATGTTAATGACTACTTATATGCTTTATTTTGGTTTTTTATTTTATTTTTTTTACATCTAAAATGGAAGAATTAGTGAAATCCTGACAGTCTCTCTTCTGTAACTGTATTGCTCAGCTGGTAATTTTTTTCTGCATACTAATTACTGTACTGTGTCTTAAGCATTTAGTAATTTCCTATATATTCATTGTCCTCCAAGCACCTATTAATTTTGAAATCATAGACTAGTGAAACAATTTTGGTTTAAAGGGATCTCCAGAGATCATCTAGTTCAACCCTAAGACTCAAAGCTCATCCTGAGCTTAAAGATCTAATTTTGAAATTATTTCTTACTCTCATTATTACTTCATGTTTCAGTATGTATATGTTCATATTGTGTATTGGGATGTTTTGTTATATAATAATATTTATTGTAAAGTACCTACAGGAAGAAGATATGCTTTCTCCTGTTGATAGTGTAATATTTTATCAACATTCATAATAATAAATGTGGCAAGATCCCCAGATGGACTTTGTCCTGTCTAAAATAATTTTTGATTGTGGTATTGTGCAAATATCAGGTAAGTGACATTGGATAGGGTAAAGGTAAGTATTTTAGGTTATTTTTCCCTCCTCAATACATCTTTGCAGTTCTTTACATTGTACAGGTTACATACCTGTTCCAGATCCACACAACAGCAGAACTTAGACCTAATGTGTCATTCTATTATAACTGTACTAATGATTTGGACTATTAGACAGTTAAAACACTAATTGATATATAAAAAAATATATTAGGCATGCTCATATTTTAGGATTAACTTCTACATTTGACCAAGTAAAATATAGGCTACACTAGTGACTAGTTTAGACTAGTCCCCCTTTCACCTTTAAATAACAGAAATTCCATTGACAGGGTAAATATTTTTCACAAAACCTGGCATCCTTTGAGGTTGTTACTATTCAGTCAATGAACTCTTAATGATACACAGTGATATCCTACCTGCTTAGCTTTTTCAGAAAATTCACAGCATGTCATGTCTTTAAAACAGAGGAAGACAGGTTCGTCATCATGCAGAAAGCTAAGTCCATTATTATCTATTTACAAGGAGTATATTCCTAGGCACTTTCCACAGGACTGTTTTCAATAAGTTCTAATGTGTGTATGATTCTTATCACTGCCTCATCTTTACACATGAAAGACATTTGTTGATTTTTTTTCCTCACTGAATTGTTGTTTAAAGAAGTAGTAGTTGTTAGTAAATCCACTTTTTCAGACAGGGAGCAAAAGTTCTGGGTAAAATAGATAACTAGTCCAAAGCAGCTCTCATGTCAGTGGTTCAGCTGAGTATGAAAACTAATTTTTCTAAAATCACTAGTAAATACATTAATTTGAAAATTTCCCATCCTTCTTCCCAGGAGTTAAAAATACCATTGACAGTAATATCAAAGCATACTAAAACTTTTTCTCATTTTAAGTCCTTAGAGCACTCAGAAGCCAGAATAGAGAGAATGACAAGGACGAGGTAGAAGACAGGTACCCTACCTGTGAGTAAAGGAGGAAATTTCCGTGTGGATCAGCAGAGCATAGGAGAGTTTGTTTGTTTATTTTTTAACATGTTAGAAGGTATTGGTTTCAAATTGAGTAAATCCTTCTTAGTTCATGGATCATTGACTGGGTAGATTGTAACAGCTCCTTTGGAGCCATTATGGTACGTCGTTTCAATCCAGCCACTGAAAGTGTGTATTCAACCTCGCTGTTCAAACTCCACACAAAATGTCATTGAAATGATTACTCTGTGTGCTCAGCATATTGTTTTTAAACCTTCACCTAATAGGTATTTATTTTTTAAAATATCATAAGCAGTTAGGCCATGCTGTAAATGAACTATTAAAAATGTGTGCTTTAAAAGCAAAAGTAATGGTATAAGTGCAAAAAAAAGTAATAACAATTTAGAAACAAACAAATAAAACAAAACAAGAAACCAACCACCATCCAGAAACCTGTTTAAATTGTTATTTAAATTAAAAAAGATGATTACCAAAGTAGAAACACCTTCTTGGACTAGAGCACCTTGCCATTTTACATGGGTATGGAGCTGGTTGTCATTAGCATGCTGAGCATGCCATATCTCTGACCTGTTTGCTAGACCTGCAAATAAAGTCATGATCAGATTCAACAGAGGAAGCTTAAAGTACATGAGAGAGGCCTCAGACTTGATGAGCATTTGGGAAACCTTAAAAAAGGAACTGAACCGTGCAAAGCAATTCCATTTTTGCCTTTTAGGTGTAGTAGATGCATCATCAGTCTTCAAGGTGAACAACACTGGACAAAAATAGTCATTAATGCTGAAAGCCAGATGTTTTTCTGGTGTCGAGCAGATCAGTAGAGCTATGGCTCTTTACACCCTCTGACAAGACAGTTCCTTAGCTTCCTTTTTCTTCTGAAGGTGCTCTTTGACCCATACATATATGCTATATATTCATGTACTATAACAAAGTATTAAACGGGATTACGATGACAACAAAGAACTGTGGAAGGCAACGACATTCATTATCTTTTCAAATGTCAAAAATTACAGCATAAGTCAACAGTTAACACTAATAATACAGCTGCAGTGCAGAAGACTTCAAAAGAAATTCTTTAATTCTTCCAGTATTTCAGGTAGAAATAATGCCCCACTTGCAAGCAATGAAGATTGTCCTCCAAAAAAGATAATTCAGTATAAGTTAGGAAAACAATATTTGTAAAGTATATTGCATGTAATGATCATTTCCAACTTCCAATTTCTCTTCTAAAACACCTATCTCAGGGAACTTTTCTGTGGTCCAAGTTACATGGCAGCACAGCAAATTTCCTGTTATAACAGAAAAATCAATTACAGTCCAGAATTTGAATTAATATTTCCAAGTTTTAACCTATGTTGTTTTAGTATTGTTTTATGACAATTGAGTTTAAATTATTTTACCTCTTTTAATAAAAAGGAAAAGAAAGAAAGAACATTAACACCAGAAAACAAGTGGTAATTATTTGCTGCCCTGCATGTGTTCGTTTTTTCAGCTGCAGGTAGATTCTGGTTTCAAACTGATGAATATATCCAGTACAAAAAGAGACTATAAAATAATGGTTTATAATGTGACTGAATGTTTTCTTGTAAAATCTGAAAGCAGGTGACAGACAATGTTGTCTTCAATGAAGCTGAAATAAAAAGATTTAAGGAAAAAGAAATCTGATTTGAAATTTTACAGCTTTTAAAAAGCAAAGCACCTCAGCCAAAACACAATTCAAATTCAACTTTGAAATAGTTCGTATTTTCTGTTAGCTGCCTCCTCTTTTTATAACCCATAAGAATTGGCCTTGTAATGTGTTTCTAAACTGTTGTATTTACAAATGAATCATGTATTTTTTTTATTGATTACAGAAAATAACCAACAGAACACAAGCTGAGGCACAAAAAAGCAACTGGCATAAGTGGTGTGTGACCTGCCAGCTTCCCCTCTTCCTCCTGAACTTTCATCCCCTGCAGCCTTTCACTGAACAAAGGCAACCCCATTAGATTCATATTCAAAAGGGTTAACAATATACAAAATGTTATGCTCTCAGGAAAGGAAAAAAAAAAAAAAAAAGGCAAAAAAAAAAAAGCACAGCTTTTACTCAACTAGAATTTAGAAGAACATTATGAATGTGGCTGCTTTTCTGAAGCTGTTACAGATACAACTTCCAATATTCCTTTGAGACTGCTGCATTATTTCTGCTAGATCTTAGAGCAGAAGCCCAGAGTCATTCATCATCTCTCAATATGACATCTCTCTGACCAACAAGTCACTTAGCAAAATCTCCCAGCTGGCTGGCAGCATTATATGCAAAGAGAGCAGCAAATCCCAGGGGGGGAAACAGATCCTTTCCTCCCCCCTTTTCCCTTGTCTACGGAGCATAGATTGCCTGGAAAACAGTTTTTAGGCATCTGTAATTGAATGTGAGATGAACTTCCACAAGCTTTAATGAGGAGTAATATTACTGCCCAGGCAGCAGAAGTTAGTGCACTGCTCCATGTCCCAAATTATTTCATTAATATTAACCAAGGTTTCCAACTCTCCCTAGGCAACAATGCTGTGGCAGGGTGGAAAGATGCAAATAACTCTCCCAGCTGCCCAACTAATCACTAGAATGTGCAGGAATAACAAGTATATGGAAGTGATGTTTGTCAGGTAAGGGAAATAGGGCTTTTCCACAGGGAAAAGAGCTTTTGTTACTGTAGTTACACATAAAATCCTTTTGTATGGTATTTTAGCACTAGAAGTGTACTTTTGTTGCCTTTGGCACTTTTAGGAAGAAAAATAATTCCAAATAACAAGAAGGCATTAATATTACAAACTTTGCATTAGTGTACAAGCAATAAGAAAATCCTTTGACATGGCCTGCCGCAGCACTCTGCTTGATAGATTAGTATAAATTAATTTTAAAAGTAAATTTGAACTTAAATATAAATATACATAAAGGAGACAGGAAATGCCATGAAGACCATTTTGAAGGGCAGGCAAGTGAGCTCTCGAGGTCAGAGGAAGACCTTAATTTGCAAAGTAGCTGTGCAAGTTGTTCAACATGGGGCTGAGAGACATCCTTAAGCTTGTGGGGGTCCAAATATACACTGGTACCATATCTGATTCATGTCATCCTTTGAATACTTCCACACTAATCTTTGTGTGGAACAAGGTGCATCTGGAGACCCCCAGTAATTTATTAGAATAATTTTATATGCATACTTCTTCAACGTTCTCTCTTTCTTTTATCATCTTACCTAAAAAAGGTGTTTGTTTTTAGATAATAATATGACTGCAAAGCCCTTTTTAGTGAAAATGCTTAATATTTTACAATTTTGAATCAACATATTTGACACTATTGGTCACCAATCATTACATGTTTGTAATGAAAAGGCTCAGCATGACAGCTGAAGCATATCTACCCATAGCATATGGCTATATGCAGAGCATGTATTGCTTGTATAGTGAATGTGTTCATACATTGCCAGAATCTGAGTATAATAGACTAATGTTCGTTCCATTCTAGTCACAGAGGACTAATTTTCTTTGGTATTGTTATCTAATTACTTCCACTATTTCAGAAGAGTTCTGGAGTCCCTTATGTAAAGATTTTAAAAATTATTTTATTTTACTTAGTTTGTCTGCCTTGGAGGAAGGAAGTGATGACCCTGCTGTCCTGGTACATATTTCCAAGCACAGAGTCTGTTTCTTCAAGCCATAAATTAAAACAAGATCTTCTTTCACCAGTGCCTGGTGATTGTCTAGGTATTTAAAAACAAAACAAAAACAAAACAAAACAAAACAAAACAAAACAAAAGCCCTTTTTTTTTTTTTTTTAACTGTATGACTTGTCACAGAAGGGTTTTTTTTCTAGCTTAATACAATTGATGTCATTGTCAGAAGTCAAAAGGTTTGCATTTTTTCCTGCAGTCATTTGTCTCCTTAATTTATTATGAAGTTTGCCAATACTTTATAGGAATGGGTAACAAAATATTCTACATCCCTACCAACAATTCCCGTGTTCCAGGAGAATAGACTGGGACTGGGAAAAAGGAGGAAGGGGAAGGATTTATTACCAAAATGCCCCTCAAAAAGGATTGTCAGATATGTTAGATTACTGCCAGTTACTGTAGGGCCAGACTATAAAATGAAAAGACTCTTGGCTAGAGCAGGAGCAGCAGGAGGCTGTGCTAATTTTGCATCTCATCCAGGGACTGTTGTGTGTCTCCCACTGCTGTGACTGTCTCCCGCTGACCCTCTGATTCCTACTCCCTTCTGAACACTCCTTCACTTAATTTATTCATCCTGTCCTAGCCACATTTTCATCATTGCATCTCCCAGTTGATTTCTAGGAGCTCCCTGGCAGCACATCACCCTTCTACAATTCATTTCTTACCTCCTCCAGTCTTGAGAGTTGAGGACTATATCTGAAAACTTCCTTGTTTGAATAAATGTAATTTTATTTTTTTTTTAAACGCAGACACATATACATTAGAAAGGATAAATATATGAGCAATAAAAAACCTAATTTTTAGCTTAAAGCTGTACACGTTAGTGACTTGGTCACTGCAATGTTGTTGTAATGCCTAACCTCTAGGATCTTCCCTCGGTTTCTGAATCACCAGCTTCTGATCAGGTGCAGAGACATGAAAAGCATCTCGAAAAATCACTGTGCTAAGCTGGAAGCCAACAGTCAGCAGAAATGTAAAGGAAAATCCTTTCCTGTCTGTGCCAAAGGGAACTATTCTTTCAAGGATAGGGTCCCCTCTCCCCCCAGTGGTACCTCTTTCTCCCTCTCCCTATATTTCTAACAGAAAACCAAACAAATTGCCAGGGTCATTCTTTTAAAGACCCTCTCCCCTGGGGAGGGGACCAGAGGGCTGGACACTAACTCTCTTCTCCACACAAAGCTCTGCACAAGGCTCAGTATGATAACATTTGCCCAGGCTATGCTCCCTTCTTTCTGCAAGGCAACACAGCTCTGATCAGAAGGCCTGAAAATGTTCCCATTTCCTGAGCAGCCTGTAGTCGGGTAGCTGGACTACTCTCCAGAGGGTTAAGAAATATAGTTTATCTTGCATATAAGACTTGAGCTATGAAAATTCCTTTTTTTTTCCCCTTGTCCTTTCATTCACATTTTGGGTTGAGTGTTTCCTTCTCTATCACTAAGCTAGCATCCTTGCCCTGTTTCCTCCCACAAACTCTTCATTCCATTCTAAACCTAAGATGAAGCTGTTTCTCCAACACTCTTAACAGCTTTTAATCTATTATTTATTATTGAACCACATAATTGTATTATTTATAGCTTTTCTTGTAAAGTATCTTGCAATGCATTTGTATGAAATGCTATTCAAAATAAAATTGTATTGCACTAAAGAACAGTTCTCATTTATTTTTTAATAATTATTTGATCTTGCCTTGATTTACTGAGTCACTAAGGCATCTTATTCCTGGTGATTTAAGGGATGCTGTGAAGTTAAAACTCATATAAACTCAGATCCTCAGCTAATGTAATAGGCAAAGTTCCAATGCAATCAATGGAGGTCTGCCAAATCATGCTAGTTCTGTCCTACAGTAGTTTTTAAAAATCTCTCCTCCTCTATGTTTTAAATGGCATTTTAGATGCCAAATAATTTCTTTTAATCTACATTACTTGTCACAATATACAGTTTATTTTTTCCATTTCATCTTACTCAGACAGGTAAATGAGACTGGTTTATTTCTAAAAGCCTTCCAGTTCTGCCTCTGATATAATACTACAATTTTGAAATGTTTTCACTGCTAACTCTGCAGGGAAATGTAATAAAATTGAACCTATATGTTTTGAAAGTTTTATGGAAATGCTTTTGTCAAATCACACTCACTGAGAACTTCCTTATTAATATAACATTATAGTGATCATTCTCAAACACTATGAGAAGAATATCAAATAATATATACCTATGACAGCCTAAATTTTTGAGTGAATGAATGATTTTAGGTGCCTCCATTTTCAGACATGCAGCTTAAGAAGTCATTGGGATGCCTGATTCAGCAAGATTCTGAAAAGTAATGTAAATTGTGCATGCAGAGGCTCTCAGGGTGACAGAAATACAGTGAGAAAGCCCTTCTTCTCTGTATGACAACCAAGGTAGGTACCATTGAATTTTTTCCAGCCAAACTGTTTTTAGGTTTTTTTATTAGTATTGGCAGTAAGTTGCTACTACTAGAAATGGAAGAACAGAAATTCTAAGACCATCTAGTGATGTTTTACAGTGACAGTTTTACATCTTGACAAGCTACGTAGCTACTTCAGCTGAGCTCTATGTATCTCTCACTTCAGTACTAACCCTTCACCTTTTTCTCTCATTTCTTATGTTAGAAGAAAATATTTTAATAGTTAATAAAATTAGAAGGGTTTATATTCTTTTGCCCTTGGTACAATATCTGTCATAGCCTGGCATCAATAGGATCCCTAATTTCATTTTATCTCTCTAACATGACTACTTTCAAGTAATATTATTTTAATAGCACCCGTGAATCACAAATATACAATTTACTTCAGGTACAGAATACATACTTCACATGAAAACAGAAAAATTCCCTCACTAATAAAGCTGCTTCTTGGCTAGCATTATTTTCAAACTTCTTACTGTGTTGAAGTACCACATTCAAGTACAATGGGAGTTGGTGTTTCAATTTAATATAAGGCAAGAAAGAAACTAAATTGCACCATATATCTTCAGACTAACATCAATACAAAGATCTGAGGGAATTTTGCTTCATAGAAGGCATATTCTTGCCTCGAATCGTTATTTATTTTGCTATAGAACTGGAAATTGAATTTTAAAAAGGTTTTGAGAATTTTCACACATTTCTTGTGGGGCTTGCTTTTTCAAAATAAGATTATATTTTATTTGGAAATGTTACCAATAGAGCATTTTTGGTTTTGTTACTTTCGTGGGGAAGGTTAGTTGCTGGTACTATTTTGAAAAGCTCCTTTAAATGGTAAACATAAAATGTAAAAATCTGGTAAAAATCTCAGTAGGTCATTTTTCAAGTAAGAAAAACAGTAGATGGCAGAAACATGCATGCAGCCAGTAGCTCCTTTTGGTCTTGCAAATTCTGTGGCAAGAAAAAATATTTTACTTTTTCACTTTCTAGCATACTAGTGCATTTGCGAATGATATTAAATTTAAGATTGTGAGCAATCCTAATGGTAAGGAAACTGAGTGAACCACTAACATGGTAAATTTCAGGAATTAGTAGATATTAACAGCTGAGCTAGTCACCCCAGGGTCCCTTTACAGTAAAAGGAGAGAAATAGGTACTGCTGGCACGCACTTCACCTAATCAAAAGCAGAACTGTAAAATGGATCTAAAATTTCCATTCACTATAAAAGACCCTGGGGTGACTAGCTCAGCTGTTAACATCTGAGAGTAAATATCTAGGGCAGCATAGTTCAAGATTAAAACATTTATATTTAGGTGTCTACATTAAAGTGTCTACAGACATGTGGGGTGTCAAGGCTTACACTGTAGACAATCAAGAACTAGTAAATGCAGTTGATGGATTCAAGAGAGCAAGCTAAGCAGTGACACGGTGTTTACCTTAGGATCATTTTTATGGTGAGCTGCCCTGCTCTCCAAGCTCTACTGGCTAAGCCTTTACTGTCTGACATGGAAACTTAGTTAACTAACTTATACGACTACCCACTATCACACAGGTAATTACATATACATTACTTTATCTCAGACTGAATCTTGCATCTTGGAACAAGGTTCAGTTTCCTAAAGATGGATATTTCATGGCATTAAAATATCCTTGAAAATACATGTTGCTGATGCTGGGCTGCAAGATGCAACACAGGAGCTGTGGAGGCCTGTGCCCTTTGGGAGCAGCAGCTGGAAGCGACATCTCAAATGACAATAGGCATCTTTATTTAGGCAAACTCTTTGGGTCTTCCACTTAACTAGTGCTGAATCACTGTATAATATTGATCCCTTTTTGTTGTTGGATGAGGATTGTAGTAAAGGATGACAGTCCCACCTCTGAAATCAAATTGTATGGCTTCTCTGCTGAGAAACTTGAGCCCTAGTGAGTCTAGCCTAGGCTATGGAAAGGGTTGAGCTGCATGTCTCTCAACTGACCTTCAGTGTTATAAAACCATGGGGGGGGATGTGTATATATATATTTTTTTTTTTTTTCAAGCCAGCTAAAAATTTTTTTCAGTAAACTGTGGCTAAGTTTCTGCTGCCTGTATAGAGAAGACTGAAAGAATGAATGACTGACTGTAAATTAGAGCTGTGCAAGGCAGCTACACACAATCCAGCATATTAGAGTGGTTTTTTCCGGATGTATATCATAGCATATTATTTCCATATTTGAAGTGGGTTTATATCTCATCAACCAAGTCAAATATATTTTAGCTCTTCTGCCTCTAGAGAGGCAACTAATTATAATTTCTAGAAGGAGAGAATAACAGAAAATCAAATAAAATCTTACACTGCTAGTATATTTCAGAATTTCATGTTTAAAATTCATAGTAAACTGGCACAGAGTCAGTTATTGTTTTGCAAAAGCAAAATGTCTCATTGCATTGGGTACTGGACAGGAACTTTTTACTCTAGGCTCTGTTTCTGCCTTTTCCCAAAGCATTGAACAAACATTAACAGATTTACAAGGATCTTAAGCTTTTTTGGTACACTAGCATAACTTCTAGAGTAATCTTGAAGTATGTGTACATATGTGTATATATATAAATATAGCCAAAGTTACTTAGAAGCTTACAAATGACTTGTTATCACTTACAACTAAGCACTCTGTATGATGGCATCTAAAATTGTGATCCATAAAAAATAATTTACTGAATATACAGTTGTGTATCTGCAGAAAATATGGCTGAGTGTGTTTCTTGCCAAGTTTTACCTCTACCTGTTCTGATTTCCATGAAACAAATAATTCTGTTTCAGTATTCTCTACAAACAAAGGTGCAGGATGGAGCCCTTGCAGATATGCCTGAGCTAACTTTCAATCAGCTAATCTGGCTATCAATTAGTATAAATATAGCATAGTAAAATGAAAATCAGCAGCCTTTTAGTGAGACTCGTTTGGTTTTTAGGTAACTATCTCCTGATGAGTTCTTTGCCACTAGGCAAGACTATATCTGGTACACAGACCAATAAAAAAAATATCTCAAGATATATACCCAAGATTCAGGCACACATTTGACTGCATCATCAATATACTTTTAATTTTGCCCACTGAATGTGCTCCACTTTGCATGAAGTAATTAAATAATCTTTCAGCCACAGGAAGAAAGCAGGTGTGAATTATTTCTCGTTTCTTTAGAGCAGCCAGCTGGCAGGCAGAGGCACGAATCCCAGCCCCTCACAGGCGTCCCAGGCAGTGGGAAGCCTGCTTTGCGGACAGAGGAGAGCTAAACACCCTGGTGCTCAAAAATTTAGCATGTAGCTATACAGTTTGGCATAAGCTTAGGGGTATATGGTTAAGTGGCATAAAACCCACCCCTTCTAGGGAAAAGAGAATAGCATATAACCTGTTAGATCTAGAGAACACCTGAGTGATGATTTTAATGCTCTAAATTTTGGACTTAGAAGCCCAGTCTGTACCACATAGGTACGTCTCTCTTCCCCCTTGCATCCTCTGTCTGTCTAAACTATTTACAAAGTGAAATCTCAGTCTTCATTGTATTAATGGATATTGCCACAGTACCTAATGACAGTAAGAGTTTCATTTATCTCTGGCAGAGCTCTAAGTGCAAAGCCATAAGTTTGACCCAAAGTGACCCCAAGGATGACTGCAGTCTGAAATCCCAAAACAAAGTTATCAAAAAAATAAGTGTCTACTAACTCCTAATTAATCTTTGATTAAAGCAGAACATCTACAGAGATACATGTGGGAGCAGCATTAATACAAAATTAGTTCAGTCAGATCAGTTCTTTTGCTATGCATATAAATTGAATTCATCGTGACAGGACACTTAACTCGTTACTAAAATATTTCTGAAGCTGACTAAATACATCAAGTAAACAAACAAAGCCACCTATAGTCGAAGGAGTAATTTAAAGTTTATCACTTAAAGGAAAAAATGTAAAGAGCAAAAGGCCATGATACCAGAATAAAACCACAGCAGTTAGACCAACTTTATGGGTGCTATAACCGTATTACACTAATGATTACAGGCTTCATTTTGTTATCCCAGCAATACAAGCAATACTTTAATGTATACCAGTTGGAGCACTGAGGCTCTGGGACTCCCTCAGAGGTCCTTTCCAGGAATCCCCTTTCCAACCTGGAAAACTGGCTTTCAAGAGCCCTGAGCCTGCCCATCTGTAGTGCAGAGATGGCACGAGCTGCACAAACTTCCATGGCACCCTGTCTCACACATGGTGCACGTCTTCAGAAAAGGTCGTGGTGGAGATAGGATGAATGACATTAAATTATATTTCCCATTGCTTTAGGCAGGATGTGATGGTTTTTGTCACCAAAAAGGAGCAGAATCTACTCCAACAATAATTTTTCCAGCTATTTTCCAAAGTATTAATATGAAGGGGACATTGTCTTTCCTTCTTACTCTCTTCAAAAAAGTATGTTTCCAAGGCAAAAAGTCTCAAATTTCTTTTTCCAAGCCATTTGTACATCAAACAACTGAGTGGGTACAGTTTTATTTGTTTACTTGAGAGGAAAATTGTTTATGAATCAAAAGAAAGCTTGTTCAGAAATTTCTCAGTGTTCACTGTAGAGTTATAATCCTCTGATAACAAGGAATAACAAAGCTAACTTTGACAAAATTTTAATTACAACAGCACTGCAACCCCCCCCACACACACATATTTCACTAATGATTGTAATTGAAACAGTGTTTACTTTGCTGTCACTATAATTGTACTTCTAAATCCCAAGGAGCCACAGTCATTTGGTTTGTGAAGATGTGTTTTAATACCAAGAGAACATAATGTCAGAAAAGGGAATAATAAATTTGGCTTTAGATGGATAAGCTATGCTCAAAGAGCTGCTCAAACCCTGTTTTAGCCAGGAATCTGTTAACTCTCAGATTCCAACACCACGATCACGTTCAAGACATTTGTAGATAAAGACAAAGCCATTTGCCAGTGTGAATTCAAGGGATTTTCTATTTAAGATATTTACAAAAATATACATAGCCAACATTTATGATTACAAAAATGCATGTCCTATTTGCAGAGGCTTTGGGAAGGTGGTATGTAAGTACTCAAATACCAAGATGCAAAACTCTGTGGGATTTTGCCTCCCCAATCTATTTTACATTTGGCACTTTGGGATCCAATTGCTGCTTCACATCTGTAGTTCAGTAAGACTCAATGGAAGCAGCTTTATACCCAAAAGCTCGTTTCTGCTTTCTAAATACTAAAGTATATTGTAAAGGCTGTCTTTTAAGCAATGAAATAGCTAATTATGAAATGGTGACTCCAAAACGCTGAGGACTGTAATACTCAAGGAAAAGGTGTCTTTTCAGACCTTGAAATCATGATTACCACAGGATTGCAGACCTAGTACTGCTCTCATCTGAAATAAGTGTCAAAATTCTGCTGACAGCTAATAGGAATCTAATCAGGTCCTAAATCTCCCGCTTAAGAGACTGTCTGGGTGCAAGAAGTGCTTTTATGGAAGAGATAACAGAGAAAAGGGATTTTCAGAGACTTCAAAGAGTTAAATTCTAAATCACTTCAAAAATGCTGCTTTTCAGCATGGCACATTTTATACTGGTTTGTGAAGGGATCCGAATCTCTATTAAATAAAATGGATATTTCTGAAAACCAAATATGACTGACAAATTCATGCATGGTAGAAACTTAAAAGGGAGGGGAAGGAGAGTTCTTTGTTCAGTAGCTTAGTGACTTACTGGCCCCCATTTGGTTCTCCTCATGCTCTTTCCCTCTTTCTTTCTTCTCAATTCTGCTGGAAGATTAACTCTCAAACAAAAATCCTTCTGTTCAGATTTTCTAGATAGTAATTTGCATCCCTCACCTTTTCCTTTTTTTTAACAGAAAATATTATATTATAGGCATTCTGGCTTTTGAAGAAGCCAAAATACCAGTGAACATATGTTATGCAGTGCATCTAACTCAGTATTTCTTAAAATAAGATGAAGGTTCTGCTTTTTCCTCTATAAAAAAGCTTTCAGATATTCAGTATTTTCAGCTTTATTTGACTGTATAAAAAGCAATTCATGTATTTTACCATAGTATTCTTGCAGAAGAGGTTTGATCTTTACACTTGTAAGGAACCTTCAAGCAAAAAAAGAAGTAAAGAAGAGGAGGGAGCTGGAATGCCTTGTAGATGCAATGTTTGTTTTTCCTCATAACAAATTTAAAAAGAGGGTGGTATAAACTGAAATAATACATATTCATGTTTGCTGATGTGCTACCAAAATAAGCAATGTACCCTATGAACATAGTTCAATTCTTGTAAAATTTATTCATTCATAACATCTTAAATTTCTTTCAATTAATGGTTAAGAAATGTTAGGCATACTAGATTTTAAGTTTAAGGAGGAAGAAAGACAAGCCCAACCTGACATTCAACTAATATTTTTAGATGTTATTTGCCAGTAAAGAAATACTATTTCTTTATGAGATACTATTTTTATTGTTTTCCCTCCATGTTTATCCTGTCTGTTACACAGATACATGTACATATGTGCTCACAAAATTGGTTCATCAGGTCATAGGTTCTACCTTTCCTCACTGTATTAATAGGAGTTACGAGTGTTAAAATGTAACACTTTTGTATTAAGAGGTGACGAAAATTTTATTAAAAATATAGAATTAATATCTATTTTACATATTCTGTATTATCACTGAAAATAGCCTTCACTTACTTTACGCCATTCAAGTGGAAATTCATATATTTCATTTCATCAAAAACTAACTGGAAAAGCCCTGCAGAGGTTATATCACTAATATTAGTTGCCTTCAATCAGCCATGAGCACAGTTCACATGTCTTCGGTCCTCCCACAGCAGGACTCTCTCCACCTTTACCACTTCAGGGTTTTTTTCTAGTTATAAGGGTGTTACACACCTTGCTTTGTTCTTATACCAGTTTGTTTTATGCAACTACTACCACGTGTATTGCCATTCTTGAAAGTTGGTTCTATTTTTTTTCTTTGCCATGCCTGTCAGGGCCCAGCATCAGACTGCTAGACGCAATAAAAAGTAGAAAGTCACATTATATTTTTCTTCATAAAGGTTTTAAAAATGCATATATATGCTGAAGCTCAGGTTCTGGTCCTCCAAGTCAAGGCCAGTTTAAAGCAAAACCAGGCTTTATTATATTCATTTATTCCTATGTTTTCTTTGTTAATCATAATAATGTTCCTGCTCCTCATGAAATTAGTATTTTATTAAAACAAAAATGCTCAAGTTCTCTCCAGGAACATTTTAAAGTAAATATCTTGTGTGTAGCTACAGTTAGCAATATATTGATCAATTGCTTAAATATAGTAACAGTATCCAATTTTTTATTTAATCTATTTCTAAGTAGGTTAACTTTTGGAACTGCTCATTTGTGAATTACCCTCAGAGCTGAAACTTCACAAAGCTCCTCAAAGACAGGCACTTGATCAACTGATATTAAGTCCTTCATCAGTAAGGGCTCAGAATTTGCATAAATTTGATTCCTTATGCTCAATGACAATAAAATATTTCCTGAATACAAATTTGAGATGACAACATTTTTCACTCCTAATGAATTGCTATTAAATTAAATCCAGAATAGAATGGAACATGAGCTATGCTACCAAATCAAGGTGAAAAGGGCCCAGAAAAGAAAGAAAAAGGGTATGAAGATGAGAGACTGACATGTTTGATAACCTGAGTGACTAATTTTCAGTTTGCAAGATACTGCTTGCAATATCTCCTGGCAGTAACAGAAAATTATACTCAAAATAGGAAGTGTAAATATAGTACAAATCAGTGCAAATTTTGTGGTTTCATTACATTGTCCTATACTTCAGAAACTGTACTAGTGAAATGGATGGAACTATTTGTTTAATCAAAGAAGTGGAACTTAGCTCATAATACACAAATTTCTGGCACTCTGAGCTCTCAAGCAGCTTTAAAAAGAAAAAAGCTGGGGGAAAAAAAAAAAAAGAACAACTATAACTTTTTAATATACTCTATATATCAAGTACACTGTTATCCAAGAAGCCATCATAAGCTGGCATGTATGACAAAGTACTTTGAAAAGGTTGTTCCTCTACAAAAAACAGTTCAAGGGTTTATAAAAAAATACTAAGTATTATTTCAGTGGTACTAATTTCACTCAGTTTCCCTCAACCTTGAGAGAGGTGTTCAGATTCTTGTCTAATAGGGTCATAATTCTGCATCCTGTGCAACATTAAAAAATAAGATTACAAAAGTAGAGTTGCACTATAGACAAAGAGATAATAATAAATCTCAGAAAGTTCTGGGATTTAGTTAAAAATGTTGAGTTCAAAAATATTTTCCATTTCCAAACTGGTATGTTGTGACACGCAACAGATAACTGACTGTTCACTCTCTTGCAAATATACAAGGGAAGAATATCAGACTCCAAGAGGAATATCAATAACTGTTTGTAACCTCATAACCCATCTTTCAAAATAATTTTCAGAGTTGAAGGTGGCCCTATAGGTGCAATGTAGATTGAAGGGTGCAAATTAGGAAAGTGTACAAAGTAAGCAGATACTCAGTCACACAGACTGCTCCAAGCCCGTTATCTCTGACATATCAATGAGAAATATTGTGGTTTTGAAGCAAAGCATTGTTGCAAAGCTGGATCAGTTGTGTAAGACGTGCTCACCGCCACTGCTGTGCCTCTGACTGCACCATGCATAACAGGCATATCTGAGAAGGGAGCACACAGAGAGAATAGGACAAATATGGATGGAAAATCCCCATTACGATGGCCACTAAAATCTGCTGTTGTTTGGAACAGCACTGAGAGATTGTGAGACTAAATATAGAGGCTGTTCTCGCTCCTTCCCTAGCAACTTCCCCTGTTCATGCCTCTTCAGAAAAGGACTCATGAAATCAAGCAATAACAATACGAGGAGAGCTCTGTAGGAACATAACTGACTAATGAAGTAAAATGTTTTATCAGTTGAGCATTTAGAATGAGAAATTGAAATACTGATGCAGAGAAAAAGGAGGAAGAGCTTTTGTCCTTTCAGAAGCTGAGAAGCTGTTTACTATAGAGATTTGTTTGCTTAACCTACTAAGTGACTCATTGCAGCAGAGAATTGAGCCCTTCACCTTAAACCATCTACAGTGTAATAGAGTGTAAGAATTAATAGCTGGGTGCTGTGATCCAAAGTGATACTTTTCTATAGTGCCAATATATAGGAAAGTTTTTTAGCAGAATGGGGTTTAAAATAGCTGAAATTCTCATGTCACAAAGTCTCCACATAAAAGAAATTTACTGAGTACCCTAAATACAGGATAGATAAAGGATATTCAAGCATTGCTTGAATAACATTTCTTGCCAAAAAGAGGAAAGAACGTAGAAGAAGGTAAGGAAAACCCAAAACTTAATCATAATCTGTATGTTCTAAAGAACTGATCAAGACATGTCCTTTTTTTAAAAGACCGTCTATTTACAAAAACAACAAATAAGGCAAAAGAAAAGCTCAATTTTAATTTTTTATTTACCTTTTCTTTCCAGGATTTATACACTTCATCCAGAAAATATTACTCTGAATACAAACAGGGACACTTAAAAATCTTGTTTTGATTGTCAAAAATATACAGCATATGATTCTTCTTGTTTAAAGCTGTTAGCCTCATTATTACATCATTCTCTCTCAGTAAACTGTTTAACTTTTTTTCTCAGAATAGAAGCATTACCCTGATGTTTTATTTCTGTATTTATATAGTTTGTATATGACAAAAGTATCATGTAATAAGGCCATATCATTAAAACAATAACAACAAAGAAATCATTTCCAGAGTAAACATTCCTTCTTCAAAAAGTATTTCCACCTTCAGATGTTGATTGCTTTCCATAAATTTGCTGTTTTCTTACATATACTTACCTGTCTATTCCACCTTGTTCTAATGTACTCTTCACATATTGTCATTGTTAATGTCATCATTCACTCCTAGCAGTAAGCCCTGCCTAGAGGAACTTTGAAATTGCCCTCAACATGAAGCCCAGTCATAAATACAACTTAGAAAGTCTTCTGTCTTTTGCAAATGATCACCAAATAACAAATTCTACTCTGTTTTACCTGAATCAAAAAAACACTATAGCCTTGGCTTTACACACGAAGAATTTGATCCAAAATTTTAAAATGTAAAAAAAAAAATTCAGAATGTTTTATGATTTTTAACATAGGACTTGTGGCAGGCCTACTCCCCTTTCTGTTTCAGTTAAGGCCTAAACTTTTTCTCAGAATTAAATTTCATATAATTGTATGAGAAGTCAGTATTAATGATTTATGGACACATCTGTAAGGATATTTCCTTATATGGACATGAACATATGTGGACAGCAGAAAACAATATGGATGGTAATAATTCCATTGACTTTACTAAATCATTTACAACACCTAAGTTTTCAGAAAACAATGTGCTTTTCATGAAAATCTGACACAGATCTTGCAGGAATATCACAATCAGGAACTGAACTGTCCCAGCGAAAAATCCAAAGTCTGTTTCCCTAGACATCTGAGACATCTTCCTAAATTTCCATACCTGTTCAAAAGAAAATAACCTTTTATTTCATTGTCTGTGATTGTGTAAAATAGATCAATAATTTAAGTTAAAAGGTTTATCTTATGTCTGGATTATCTGACTTGATCTGACTGAGACAGGCTTTTCTGATGGAGGACATAGAGTTGCTGAGCAGACCTTGGAGAATTGGAAAGACATTCAATGAGAAGAAATGTAGTTAATAGAGTAACAAAAAGAAAGGTTTTAGTGGTATTAATTAATTCTTTAGAGACACAGCAACAAAGCTTACAGAGATGTAGCTGTACAGTTGTAATTTAGAGTCCCTGTGCCCCCACCCCAAATTGATCAA
Source organism: Aramus guarauna (assembly GCA_013400195.1). Lineage (NCBI taxonomy): Eukaryota > Metazoa > Chordata > Aves > Gruiformes > Aramidae > Aramus > Aramus guarauna. Next base: position 45,792 of record VXBL01009957.1, read on the forward strand.
GTCCTGTTCCTCTCCAGAAGGGACTGGCACTGTAATTTGGCCTTTATTACTGCAGGTTGACTGATGTTACTGATGACCTGTAGCTATACTTCTGTTAAGATACTACAAAACTGCCAGTTATTACTGTCCAGGACTGTCTTGTCTACTGCATTGGGTGCAGGTGTCAAGGTGCTGGCAGCGGGGAGGTCGAGAGCCCATGCTGGAGCAGGGAAAAAGTGTGAAGAGAAAGAAGTGGCAGAGAGGACCAGTTCTGGAGAGACCACAACCCACATTCCCCATCCTCCTGTGCTGCACGGTGGAGGGAGGAGGTGGACAAGTCAGCAGTGAGAGTGAAGTTGAGCCTGGGAAGAAGGGAACAGGGAGAAGGTGTTTAGATTTTTGTCTTTTTTTTCATCATCAAAATCTATTTGAATTGGCAATAAATTAATTTCCCCAAGTTAAGCATGCTTTGCATGCTTAAGACAGCAATTGGTAAGTGATCTCTCTGTCTTTATGTTGACCCAGGAGTTTTTTCATCTAATTTTCTCCTCCTGTCCTGTTTGAGGAGGGGGAGTGAGAGAGCAGCTGGGTGGGCATCTGGCAGCCAGCCACACTTAACCCACCAAAACTGCACGGCCAGCAGAAACTGTGAACGGCTGACGCAGGTGCTCAGTCAGCTGGCCGATGTTATGGCAATCACGGGAACTTTCTGGAATTACACTGAAACACATCACAGACCCACAGGATGCCTAATGAACAGTCACGCTCCAAGGAAGATGCTGTCATTTTCTGTGATGCATGACTTGTCAGCTTGGACTGAAGATCCGTTATCTCACCTCTGACTCCTTTCCTGAAAAATCTCAGCACTGAGACTCTACAGCCTCCCTAGGTAGTCATCAAGACACTTGGTAAATTCATGCTAATAACTAAACAAAATAATTAAATAATTGTGTTGCAAAATAAGCATATTATTTCTTCTTCTACCATTACCAGACATGAAGTATATTTAATCACCCCCTCTTTTCCTTCACATTTTATTTAATATTTCATGCCCAACATCACTGTGCTGCCTCAGTTTCTGCTTTCCCTTGATGTTTTTATTTTACATTCTTAATAATTAGTATTGCTGTCCCCTAAAGTCTCTCCTATATTTTTTTTTTTTTTTTTAAGTCCACTGCCCAATCCTAGAGGCATTATGCCAGATGTCTCCCATGCCAAGGAAAGCATCATCATTACCTTCTATGTCTTACATGCATTATTCCGCTTAATGAAGCAGAGGTTGTAGAGAAAGGTAAGATGTTTTATTAGCCCCATTAATATAATTTAGACTATCATAGCTGCAATAGTACCATTATGCACTTTTGTAATGCACTGCAGAGTTTTCCCCTATAAAGGAATTTTTCCTGATTTATTTGGGCAGAAGCATAAATACTGCTGATAATTTACAGTAAGTTTGCAGTCCATTGAAACACCCAGCTATTTTCTGCCATAATACTGCCTGTCCCTGCTTTGTATTTTACCATGGCATTGTGCATTTTCCCTTTCATTGTTTTTTATGTTTTTGCCTTGTGTAAGTCTTTTTAGTCTTTCCCACTTGCCCCCAGCTGTGTTACTTTTTTTTATTAATCCTTGCTTTCTCTTTATTTACAGATCATTAAGAGGTCCTAATGTACCATTTAGTTTCTCATTATCCTTCTTCCATGTCAGCATACTTTTGTAAGTTTTCAAGTTTCTGAAACTTTTTATTTCATTGTTCTGTAGTATTTGCTGATTTATTTCATCTAGATCACTTGCAGGTAAATTATCTTCAGATTAGATATTACCCTGTTCTGCCTTTCATTTCAGGTAATTGTTCTGCTTTCTGAAGCAAAGTTATCTCATATACAGTGCAAGAGCTCATTGGACAATCTTTTATTTATTCATATCATCAAATTTTAGAAAACCAGTAAAGGTCATTGAGTTGCCTTCTATAGCCAGTACAGGGAGTTTAGTTGCCATTATGCCTTCTGATTCATTTCTATGGTGGATATGCATAGTGGACTAAAATGTGTTAAATTCCATTTTTCTATTTCTATGGAGCTACATTACTTTCCTAATAAATAGCCATAAGTTACAGATCCTGTCCTTTGGAGCTCCTGTTTGAGGAAAAAAAAAGAAAAAAAAAAAAAGAAAAAAAAAAAAAAAAAAAAAAAAAAAAAAAGAAAACATTCTAAAAC
>VXBL01009957.1:48001-123918 GCA_013400195.1 Aramus guarauna
AAAAAAAAAAAAAGAAAAGCAACCATTGTAAACATTTTAGAATAGCATCTCCTGCATAGTTTTGTACCCAGAGGCATTTTGGTACCTGCAGGTTTGAGGATTTGGGAAGGAATATGGAAGAAAAAAAGAAAAGCAAGCTTTGAATGAAAGTTCAGATGAAACCTTGACTATGCATCCATCACATCCTTTTCCATAAAACCCCTGTATTGGGTCCTTATTCTATATATTGTATCCTTATTATGTTAACCCGTTATACACCTTTTATTTTCCAATTCTGTTGCACATTTATTCGAACAGAAGTGATGGGGGAAATTACACACTTGTTCAGCGGTCTGAACATAGGTGGATTCCACTGTGACTTTGCTGTGGCCCAGAGATCACAGCAATACTCTTCAACAGTTTTCAAACTATCAATGAAATCTCACAGAACTATTTTCAGAGATTGCTACTCTACACAGTCAAAGGCTTTCTTCGGCTTTAGTTATTCGAGAGCCAAAGGCAGATGTTTGTCTTTCTCATTGGATTGTATATTTACAAAGTTGTCTTTCTATGATCTCTTGCATTCACTTTCACTCACCTAGTTTCTACTGAAATTAGTCTTTTTATATTTCTATATCAGTAGAGAGTTAAAAATTCAGTAGGTATGACAAGCTTTCCAGGAACAGACAAGACTTTGTAAACTTCATCAAAATGACAATAGCTGTTTCTCATCTTTTGCCTTTGAAATAGATTCCTTTGTGTCCTACGAGAGATACAGATAGTGACAATCAATTTATTGACTGTTATTTGGAAGTTACTTTCCCTCAGTAAAACATGAGTGCTTCCAAGCGTAATTTTAGTTCTCACCCCCATTGGGAAAGAAAACCAACAAGCCCACACAGTTATATTTCTCCTTCAACCTGAAGCATGCTATTTTTCAGGTAAACACTAATCACTCTGAGAGCTATCTGTGGATGTCTTACCAAACCTTTGGTCTATTCAAAGCAGTTTATATTTCTTGGGTACAGATACCATTTTGCAATACCCGTATTCTCTAGCATTGCAGATACATGAGAGGGGATCTTATCAATGCTTATAAATATCTAAAGGGTGGATGTCTAGAGGAAGGGGCCAGACTCTTCTCTAGCGGGGCCAGTGACAGGACAAGGGGCACAAAATGGAACACAGGAAGCTCCATCTCAATATGAAGAAAAACTTCTTCACTCTGAGGGTGACTGAGCACTGGAACAGGCTGCCCAGAGAGGTTGTGGAGTCTCCTTCTCTGGAGATATTCAAAACCCACCTGGATGCGATCCTGTGCAACCTGCTGTAGGTGATCCTGCTTTGGCAGGGGGGTTGGACTAGATGATCCTCAGAGGTCCCTTCCAACCCCTACCAATCTGTGATTCTGTGAATCTGTGAATCTGTGAATCTGTGAATCTAGATCTACAACTTTAAGCTTTAGTAGTTTTGATCCGGAAGCACACTGCAAGCTTTTGGGCTCAGCTATAAATATGTACCTGGAGAAAAAAATTAAATATATCTCCAAATTCTTTTGAATGACTCATAATCTGGACCTATACACTTTCTTTCCTGTTGGAATAATTTAGCTTTTATTTTATAGCAACAAATCTTTTTCAATCTTTTCTCCTTTTTAATATGTATCTTAGTGTATCTCGTATTAAATCTGTAAGATAATTAGTGTTGTGCACTTGAAATTTTTTTTAGAATGTTCAATCTGTTATGGATTATTCCTAGTCTAAGAACAGTTTGTCCTACTTGAAGCTTATGTTAGCGTCTCTCATTTTTAAATTGGGATGTTTCTTTAATAAAATCATGTTTTCGGAGATGCTTTCATATAAGAACCCATTACTACATTTGTTTTATTGGCATTAACTTTATATTATATAATGCATATTTCAAGTAATATATTTATGATAATTTCTAATGTAAATACTGCTAAATAATATATTTATCTATTACTAAATATAAATATAGCACTTCACTTTTCAGAGAATAGAAGTGCAGCCTGCTGTCTTGTTGAGCTGTGACTCTTCTGCTATTCCATTCAAAATAGCAGCTACACAGATATGAATCTACAAGGTTTATGGGGATTTGTGTGAGCTTATTTCATCTAAGCATGTGCGTATTTTGGAGCATATTTTGGAGAAATACAGGCTTCATGAGCATTTTTTTAAAACTTTTTTTTAGTCTCAGTCTCAGCAGGAGACTAGTCATAACTAGGTAAGGCAAGAGAGAAGAATGTTCACAAATTCTTTTCTCTGGAAAAAAAAGACTAAATCTCTGGGTTTAGAGAATACAAGATCTCTGAAGTAAGTAGAGAAAAAACTGTGGCTAAATATTTGTAGTAGATTTTATCAATACCCCATCTAGTCCCCAGCTGCTACTCCAGTAGATCATAGGTTGCACACAGGTGTCCTATCTGCCAACAACACCTGAATGCTTGAGGCACCCTCGTGTACCTCAAACAGCACTTACTCATTTTCACTCAAAAGTGATATTTTTCATCTGAGAGTAGAGCCTTAACTGACTTTCTTTAGGGGGTGATAAACATTTTGTATCCCATTCTGATGCTTCCAAAGAGGACCAGCCAGCTGAAAGTTAGACCTTGAAACATATAGTTAGTCTCCTTTGTCTACAGCAATAAATATAACAATTATAAATTATAAATTTATATAGGATTATCAACTTTGCCATGTTAGTTATGAACAACAAACATGTCTTACACTATAACTTAAATTAGGTGAGCATATTTCCAGTGGAAACATTTTCTATGTCCAAATCCCTTTGACAGACAATGTTTACCTCCAGTTTTCATATTTTTCATCTGACACATTCTCTAAGGGAAATTTAATTCTTTACAAAATTTCAAAAAAATACATTTTAACAATTTGAAAAATCAGGACTTCGAACAACCCTAGAAATGAACAGAAGTCAATAAATTATGCTAATAAGGTATAGAAAATATTTAATAACATTATTTTAGTCTTGATAAGGATAAACAATAGCTGAGCATAACTGCTCCTGTATGTACATCAGAAACCAAGAAGCACATGGAAACTTTGGATATTGAGAAGCAGATACAATATGTTGAATTTGTTATTGTTTTATGCTTCTGCGTGCTATATCTTCAAAAATAAGCATAAAGTGTGTGACCGAGTAGCATTACTGTTTACAAGCATGTTTACAGTCTTATTCAGAAAATTGTTTTCAGAACAGTATCACTTAAATGTTGTCGCACATGTAGCTCTATACATTTAAAAAAATGCTACAGTATGCTAGAAAATTCTGTGTAATATTATTTATATTCTGACAATATGGAAAAACATCAGTATTTTTCTGTAGAACTCTTGGTTTATCAAGAGTATTTTAATTGCTCTTTTCAGAAAATGGGAGCATTTGCATATCTATGGCAAGGTGTCAGTTTAAGACCTGTCAAGTCAAGCTATGTGAGTCATACTGTGTCAGAATACAAAGCACAAAGTAACTTTAAGTAAATGCTGCAACCTGACATTTTATGTCAGAATCAGATACATCATTACTAAGGTAATCCAATCTATGACAACTTCATTATCTAAAATTTTCAATGCAGAAAAACCATGTCAGCTACGGATTGCAAAGGTCTCTTCTAGTCTTAAAGCCTCTATTTCTTTGGTGCGATATTGTAAGTGATTTATATGTCATGCTCAGAACTACCCTTGTACGGAGGGGGGTAGATTTTTCTTTACACAAACTAACTAGTTACAGCAAAACAGTAAGATATAAAACTGAGATAACATAACATTTGTCATATATGAAGAATCCTCAGGAATAGCAATGCGACACTAGGAGAGACGTACTTAAAAAAATGCTTAACGGTTGTGCATAGTCAAATATAGTCTTGCCTTAATAACACAAGAAAATATTCACACAGCCTTATATGGGGCATTCAATTTTGGCTGCTATTTTAGGTACCTACTATAGAGTCTCTAGGGTATCCAAAATTCATTTTCAAATCTAAAATATAGTACCTTATTGCCTTTCTTAGGCCCCATTGCTTTCATAGAAAACAAAGGCCCCTAATTCAGTCACCTAGATAGATGTTTAAGCATCTCCTAATATTTCTTGTGATGATTTGTTGGTCCTGAAGGAAGATATTTCTTGCTTTTCTGTTAGCAAAATTATTAGACTTTACTAAGACAAAATACTGTAGTGTACACGAATAATGTTATTCAAACACATCTCATCTGGCATGCTTCCAACAAACATGCCTTTCTGTATGCCTTTAAAGACCTTATTTTGAGAATGTGGGTGCTGAGTACATTACAAAAAGTAATTTCATTTTACCTTTCTCCAGCTAGACAACCAAGGTAAAAATCTGTATACTTTTTCTACAAAACCTGGCACAATGACCATATCTGATTATGATTTTTAACTACTTGCTTGGGACAAATCTTACAATTCCAGCCATTTCAGAAAGAAAACTCCTGGGAAACTTCCCCAAAGGCCCTTTTGTAAAGTGAAATTTGCAGACAATTTTCCTCATGGGGTAACCTTGACTTGAGAGAGAAAGAGAGACAACATTCTTCACAAACTTTGATTGTTTGCTTGTTTGTGGTTAAGTTGGTTCAGCTGATTATTTGGATTATTTATTTTTTATTTGCTATTTTGCCCATTGTAGTATAAGTTGGTTTTGTGAGAGCACTGGTGGTCTGAAGACAGGTATGAATCCAACAACAAAAATCAATCAAAAGGACAGTCCACGTAGCTAGGCATACGTCTTAGGCAATTTCCACTCTCTATGACCCTTATAATTTCAGAAATTGCAGCATGGCCAAGCTCCTTGAAAGTTAAACTGTGTAAGAGTAGTGCTTCCCAAGCCTGTGGAAGTTAGCATTAGGTAGAGAAATGTAGCAAAGCGCTGCTCAGGGGAACTGCAGAGACCGGTTTAACAGTGATGGAGTTCCTGGGAAAAAGGGGGGGAGAATCATAAAGGACTAAAGCTAGCTGGTTTTTTTTTAGGAGAGCTACTTAAGAGGTGACAATTACAACAGATATTTCTCTTGTTCATTATTTAGGCTACCGTTGGGTTCCCCTCAGTATGAATACCATTGCACATGCCTCAAATCCCATCGCAGACTGCATTGTTGCATTCATGTTCCTTTTTAACGCTTTAGAAATTAACTGACTCTTTTATCTGGGTACATTTGGTACATGTGCCTATATCTTGTACAAACTGGTTGTCCTGTTGAGTGATGCTTACTCCCACTGACGTCTGCTGTGATAAGATGGAATGAGTCACACTAGGTGTTTGTAAAGGTTAACAAGTAATATATGCAGAGCTGCAGATAAATCACGATGCCCTTCTATGTGGCAGATGCTACAGAGCAAATTGCTAAGAAATGCCTAAAAGTAGGTAAATAAATAGGTAGAATCAGAAGGTCTAAATAACTTCAAAGGTGTGCTTTCAGAAAGCTGAGCATTATCTTTGCACAAAATAGTGACACTGTGAATGACCACTGAATATTACTTCATTAAGAATCTAGATACACCACAGAAAAACCACTTTTTAGTGCCTTGTCACTGCACGCTGCCAGTGTTAAACGCTGTTCACATCCTCATTTTGCAGCTTTTACAGCATGCCAGATCTACACCTTCTCTAGAGGATTTGCTAGCCAAGACAAAACAGCATAATGGTTCTGCCCTAGCTCCCTGCTCCTCTGCTACAAGAGCCAAAGACAGAGCTAAAATACACTGGGGGTTTTTTTCTTTCTTTCTTTCCTTCTTTCTCTCTTTTTTTCTATACCAAAGTAACCAAGAAAATCATTGATCATTCCAGGAAGGATTTGGTAGCTCAGTATGTAGTATCTGCCCTCTGAAACACCACTGAAGAAAGGCTTTAGCACAATCTGAAGAGATACTATCATGTTTAGTTAGGCCAATTTTCAGAAGTCACGCAAATGTGACGGTCTCGTTGCAGTCACTACAGATGACTGCACAGAATCAAACTGAAGACATTATCAAGCCAAATTCTAGTTCTTACCATTTCATTCTGTCAAAGAAATGTTTTCCTTGGGCTTCTACAAGTATGTTACCCAGTGTCCTTCCTACAAGAAGTCATATAGCTCTACCACTAGACTGCAAGTTGTTACATTCTGACATTGTGTTGGCTGCAGTTGTTAATGAAATACTAGCTCTAACTCTCCTCCATCCTTTCCTGACATGGGTGTCAAGGATCTGGATTTTCTGTACTGATGTAATGGCCTGTAGAAAATTATTGCAAACTGTTAAGCATCTGTTCTCCAAAGTAAGGTCATCAGTAAATTCCGACTGGAACGAGGAATATTTACTCCATGTTCCCATATGCTAATTCTAATATACTCAATACCTTGTGTTTCTTATTGGGTCTAGACAGGTCCCTGTGCAGTTTATGAAAGTATTGTATCATTCTATGGATCTTTCTATCACTGAGACTGTCTAAAATTGTTCTTCAGAGACACCCACTTTCTCTACTGATTGGCCAGGGAGCCCATTTGTTTAGCTAAGGTGTTATGAATGAGGCTGCCAAGCCAGCAGTCCATTCATCAGAATATTTACTTCAGGTGAAAATTTTACATTTCATAATGTTGACTGCTTATACTGAATATAAAAGGTTCTACCTGTACATTTTTAGTATTGTTTATTGTAATAAAACATTCTTGCTCAACCAATCATTATAAATCTGTACATGAAGTACACTGAATCATCTGATAAATATATTTGTGGGAATTGTTGAAGCCACAAATGGGCACCTGTTTAACTTAACATGAGTTTCAGTAAATCAAGATAAAAGGCTGTAGTTTTGACAGTCATCTTTAGGACAGTTTTGTCACTAGGTACTGCTGGTACTTGGTGTTTCAAGTTGTTTCTATTCAGTCTTTGTAACTTTAGCCAACTTATGTTGGACAGCTCATATTGTGCTTTAGTTTTATTTAGCCTGTAAATAACATGATATTGTTTTAAATAACACAGGTGAAATTATATAAAATAGATATAAAAGCAAGAAGGATAATATTTCTAGATAAAAATACTGTATTTTTCCTAAATGTTTATTACATAATATTACAGAATACAACCAAGCTAAAACTGTAATAAAACAGGTAAATTTAACAGTTGTATTGCTTTATATATAGCATAGTTCTTATAGAACAGAAATAATTTTTTCAGAAATGTATTCATGTTTCCTTTTTTTAATGTTCAGAATCGATATTTAAGAAATTTTATCCTGAAAATGCAACTGAGTAATCTATGGCAAGTATAAATTACATAAATAATTGTTTGATCATTCTTAAGAAGACAAATATACTGCCCCATTATAAAATGATGGGGTGATAAAGCATTTATAATTTCTTATAAATCACTGACATAATCCCTTCTCCTTCTATGGAATTGCCTGATCTCTTCCATTTTCAAGCACTTTCTTGCTATTAAATGCCACCTTGTGCTATTTCCCCGAAGTGTCATCTTTTGATATATTATATCTTGAGATACAGATTGCTGGAACCTTGCAGAACATGCTAGAAAAGCATCTTCAAAGGCCTGTCCCAGTCATACTCTTCCTGAGTCATCATAGACAAGAGCCTTGAATAGATGGATCTTTATCTTGTTTAAATTAAACCTTTAAAACTCGCCTCCTTTTAAGAAAACTTGGTCTTGCACATTTGTTTGACATTTGCAGAAGTACCTAAGCCCTATTTTTAAAAGTGACTTAGATATATTAGTCCTCAGTGACATGCAGGTATCTAGGTGTTTCAACACAAGATAAACACTAGATTTCTGAGAAAACAAGAATCTTAAAAAATTGTTGCCAATGCTCTCCATGGGCAGAAATGTACCAAGTGGAGAAAAATGAGCAAAAGGAAGGAAATCTTCTAGAGTTGACTAACCTACTGCTTCACTAGAAAAGCAATAGACTGTAAAAGATTCCTTTTCTTGCTTTTCATGTATGAGGGGGAAACAAACAAACAAACAAACAACAAACTTAGATAGTTAGATATATAGTGCTGAAATGACTCTATGAAGTTGAGCTGTTACTAAAAATACAATTCTTTTTCTTTTCTTTTCTTTTTCTTTTTTTTTTTTTTTAAATCACCTCATTATTATATCCCATTTTTAATGGCAATAAACAAATGCCATCCAGGTAAATCTGTTAACTGCTAACTTAAGGAAAAACAAGAATTAAAGGTCTTCACCAAGAGCTGTATTCTAGAGCCAGGTGTGAGCTTGCTCTGACTTTATGTCTAGCAGTGTTCCTCAGTATGCCAGAAGAGGCACCATCTTGGCCACTGTCGTGCTCTATTTAAAGTAAAGGTGATGATGCTCTGGTTTACATTTCTCCTTCAGCAGGTGCAATCAGTGTTCCCACATAGGTGTCACAATGTCTGCTAGAGATAAGCACCTGAGGAAAACAGCAACCTCAGCTAGGAAGAGCCTAAGTGTTACTTACAAGAAGAGATCCACTTTTCAGGGAAGCTTTATAGACCTCAAGAGTACTTCCTCTTCATCTCAACTCTCCTTCCTTCCCACCATTCTGTATCACGTCACATTTAATCACTTGCCCCTACTTAATGCCCATTTATAAAAACCGTGTTAGGTCACAGAATATGGTTAAAACTGCCTTTGCCCCTAAAATTAAGATTACAATAGAGGTTCTTCTACAGTTAGAGAGGATGATGAACTTTTCTAAGAACAGAAATTAACAAACAAAATGCTTGCATCAGCTCATGAAAACATCCAAAGCTATCATTAAAGGCATACCAGAAATCATGTTTCTCCAGTACTGCAGATGTCTGCCCCTTCAGAGAAGAACAGGACACACCATCACAGAGTGATTTAGACCTTCTGGATATAATTAAATGGTTCGACACAAAAAGTCATCAGGGGGAACAAAGAAAGAAATAAAAAAATCTACATTATTTCAGAAACTTCACTTGCTGTCAGGGTGAGGAGGGAGAACCTCACATTTTCCTGTCTGGGAGCAGGATGAGTCTCAATATACAAAAAAATACACTTCCAGCTCCATTGCTGAAGAGAGGGCACTAATAAAGGCATTATGAGGCTGTTAGCAGTATAGTTAGAGAGTGTGAGTGATGAAGGCAAAACCAGATCAAAGTATTATGGCAGGGTGATTTTGGACTTTTGTAGACACAGACTTGTGCTTGCCTGTTTGAGGAGACAGTTGATTTCATGAAAGAAAAAGAAGGGAAAAAAAAAAAAAGACACTTTGAACACCAAGTCTGGAGGAAGAGAGCTAAAATAAATGATGTATCTTTTAAAAACCAGTGTCTTTCTTTCTTGTCCCTATCATAGCTGCTTTGAGCAGGTCACCTTAGGCTATCACTTTACTCCTTTTGACCCAGGATATTTTTGGTGTTGTGCAGTCTTCTGTCATGCTTCAGCTTGTTCCCTGGAACTACCAGCCACAGAGCTCGTTACGTTAGCTGCAGATAGATGAAGAGGACAAAAACAATAACAGATTGTTCTGTAAATTAAATATTCACCTGACTCTCTGACTTATCTCTGAAACAATATTAACAGTGATTTTTTTTTTTTTTTTTTTTTTTTTTTTTTTTTTTTTTTTTTTGTGTGTGTGTGTGTCTTTTTCTTTCTGGAACATCTAGGGGTCCCATTCAAGACCTAAGTCCCAGAGTTGAAACAGACATAAAAATATTATGATCTAAATAACTTAAAGATTTCTAAATATATAGTTTTCATAAAATATTTTAAAAAACCCAAAACTATATGGAGCTATATGGAGATGAAACAAAGTTTCAGTGGTCAAACTCCATCGTTACCAGCTCATCACCTTTTCTTGTATTGCAATTTTTGGTCATGGATTTCTCTGTACCTGCACTTTAAGACAGAACTGTCAATAAATATCAGTACAACTATTGCTAATTTTGACACTATCATCTGCTCCTCTGTCTATTTTCTTTTTCTTCAGTCCCTAAATATGTGTCTGTAGGAGATGGGGCAACACAATGCTTCACTGTTTTGCCCTCATGGGACAGGTTCTGAGCAGACCTAAATGCTAAATTTAATATAATCTTTAATTGACAACCGTTACCTATAAAGAATAGCAACTATTGCTGTATTTTCATTTGTGTCAACTTTTTTACTTAAGTAGATGTTTAAAAAAATATTCAATTTTTATATGACCTTTTAGTAAGGCAATCTTTCTCTTTACTAAAACCTAACAAATAAATGTTTAAATCATAACATTGTTATGTCAATGCACCTATAATAAAGCTGCCTATAATAATAATAATAAATAAAATAAAATAAAATAAAATAAAATAAAATAAAATAAAATAAAATAAAATCCTACAAGGAATCATTGTCTTTCCTTTACCTGGTGTACCTCATGGCAAAGAAAACATTAACATTATACTCATTTGTTTATGAATATTCATAAACAAAACACAGTAACTTTCAGAAATGGTCATCAGGCTTTGGCCTTCCTTTTATGTAAGGCAGTGACCAGACTTCCATAACATGTAACTATTTTCTGTTTAAGAGCCTTTCTAAAAAGTATATTCTCTGCTTTGAATAATGGTGTACAAAAGCAATCCACCTCAGCAGTTTAACATTCAAAGAGAAACAATCATTTTGAATGACAATCTGTTATTCATCCATAAAATGTATTAACTAATGAAAAAATAGACGCTTCTCCACAATATTACAGTCACATTTCAGTAAGAGACTTAAAACAACTGGGACCTCACAACCTTTAGATACAATTAAATATGTGTATGGCTAAATCAGCGTAAGTGAAGTGTTTGAAGTCTATCAGGGTTGAGTGAAATAGCTACATAACTAGAAGCTATGAATAAAATGAAAAAAAGAGAAAGACTTAATCACTAGTCAATTCCTTTGTGGGTAGAGAGAGCAGAATCTAGTTATTTGACAGCTTTTATTTATCCAAAGGCCAGAATGAAGAAATATACATTTTATAGAAGCATTATTTCAATAGATCAGAAAACCTATTCCTTCATATAGATATATATGTCACAAAGCCGTATTCACAAAACATAGCCCATGATATTGAAAATGGAAAAGCAAATATTGTATGTAAAGGCAGAGTCAGAGGCAATTTATTGTTCCAGGAAACAATTTTGCTATATTTGATTCAGAACTGGATAAACAATTTGCATCCCCATTGTAGTAGGGAGTCTTCATGGCTATTTTGCAAGGTACTAAATCCCTACATTAAGACCTTAAGAAGGTTGTGTAAAGGTAAAAATATCCAGATACAAATTATATAATAAAAAGCTTTCAGCCTCATGATATTTTAAAACCACTATTGCAACACACTTTAATCAGAGTTTTGTCTGATATCCTGAGAGACAAGTCAAGCATAGAAGGAAGAAAGAAATAGCACGAACCGGTGTGAAATAGCATGTCACACTCATAAAAGCAGCAGCACAGTAAGATGGCAATACCTGTAAAAACATTTGTGTACCCAACAGCCCAGATAAACAATATTGTCATTGCTAATTACTGGCCACAGGGCTTATGCTAACTGTGCCTTCAGCTAACTCTGCAGGGACCCAGTCCAGCCCGTTAGCTTTGTCATCAGCTTGCTGGGTGGACTGGGCATGGCACAATGTGTCTTTTGTTACCACACATAGCTTAAGGGTGGGATAACAGCAAAGGCCTTGAAAATATGGGTACTGGCTGAGGATAGAAGTCACAGAACAACTAGCCACACACTGATGAGCCCTTACTAATGACAGAAAAAATGCAGCTGCAAAAAGACTGTTTCTCCTTTAGGAAAAGGAGCAGCAGCCAAGCAACAGGGTGAGGCATCTGCTGCAGCCTGGAAAATAATTTTTCCCCAGGTTCAGGCAGTGTGTAGCTCAGGGTGGAGGCCAAGGGCTGGGAATTGCCTTGAAACAAAACCACCTTATAAAAGGACCAGGTCCTGTATTTGGAGATGGGTAAGAGTAAAGAGATGTTTACATCAGCTCTGGGTCTTCTTGTTGAAAAGCTCTTGGGCCTGATCACTTGCGCTGTAGTGACCAAGTACATGAAGGACTGCTGCTATCACTGCTAATTGCACAGGTCAGCTCTGTGGTGCTGGGTACTCACAGCTAATGTTGGGTATGATTGCAGTGGTGATGGCCTTGAGTATGTAATGATAATGGTTGATAATAAGAACTAATTATTTGTATGAAATGTGTTATTAATGAGTATCAGTCTAAAAAAAGCTTTGTTTTACTGTTACAAGCATGATTTATAACTTTTTAAACATTTCTATTATCAGTGATACCTGATTCCCTAACTCTAAATGTTATGTGCATAGTACATATATGTATGTATGTGCATACATGCATACATGTTCAGGTGGAACAAATGTTTGATCTCTAAAAGTAAGATGCATTGACAGGGAAATGAAGGAAAACTGGTCCATGTTGTGTTCCTGCATGGTAAAGAGTGAGTGAGCCCGAAGAAAAACTCTCCTTTGCTGTATGTGAAAGAACAATTCTCATAATTCTCATGGATATCTAAGAAAAGTTTTGATTTCAATAACACTTGGATCAGTTATGAAGTCAATTGTGCAATTCTTCTATAGAACAACAATTCTATGTGACCAGCACATGATTCTCCCCTTCTACTCTGCTCTCGTGAGACCCCACCTGGAGTACTGCATCCAGTTCTGGGGTCCCCAGTACGAAAAAGACATGGAGCTGTTGGAGCAAGTCCAGAGCAGGGCTACGAAGATGATCAGAATACTGGAGCACCTCTCCTATGAGGACTGGCTGCGACAGTTGGGGTTGTTCAGATTTAGATTAGAAATTAGGAAGAAATCCTTCACTGTGAGAGTGGTGAGGCACTGGAACAGGTTGCCCAGAGAAGTTGTGGATGCCCCCTCCCTGGAAGTGTTTAAGACCAGGTTGGATGGGGCTTTGGGCAACCTGGTCTAGTGGAGGGTGTCCCTGCCCATGGCAGGGGGGTTGGAACTAGATGGTCTTTGAGGTCCCTTCCAACCCAAACCATTCTATGATTCTATGAACAAGACTCTGTCATCATTTTAAAGTATTTCTGACTGACTCTTCTCTGAGAAGTCAGGAGCTTGTTAATATTTGAAGGGTACTAGGCGTGTGAACTGTATCTATCATAAGGGAACAGAATTATTATTGGACAGACTTCAGCTACCATAAATCTGTGCATCTTCACTGATTTCAGAGCAGCTATGCCAGTTTACCATGGTTATGAATAGGGCCTAATGATTATAGGACTAAGCCTAGACCAAGAATTTGGCAAGGAGTTTGAGGAAAAAAAATATATGCCTGTAAGCATGAATGATCTGACAGAATTAAAATGCTTAACTTTTGGACTACACTTTCTAGTGCATTTTGTCTGAGGTTTTATGATAGCCCTTTATAATTAACTATCAGCCTTTGAAAAGTCCATACATAAGAAGTAGTCCTGCACTGTAGTTCCTTCTGATTCTCCCAATATTATCCTGAAAAAATTTATACTTCAGACCTTTAGATCACAAATGGTTTTATGTTTGTAAGCAAAGGATTTAGCACAGTCACAAAATATAAAAATAATATATAACTTACAAATGATAGCAGACTTAAGATCTCTTCTCCTTTGTTAGCTTTTTATCCACATCAAAATTATTTGACTAATTCTATTTTATGCAGTTTAATATTTTCCCATAGTTAACCACTTCAAGTACTTTATTGAAAGATAAGTTAGATCTTCCACTTCTCTAATGTCTAGGGAATCAGTTATTCTATCAAAGATACCAAGTTACCTTGGTATTACCTATCTTATTAAAACATCATGTTGTTGATTTTCCATTAATTTCCATTTCCATAACTAATTTCTTCATAACTTATTCCAAAGTTTTTTATTCTATTGAAATCAAGAGATAGGCTCCTATTTCTATGGGTTATGTTTTTATTTCCATTAATTATAGTACAATATTTATTATTTTACAGACATACTTATATTCCTAATTTGATAAATCAGCTATTCTTATTAAAATTTAAAAGCATGTCAGTTTTTTCATTATTCTGCAATGACAATCATTAACTGTCTTGATCTGAGCACATTAAACTCCGAGTTCTGTTTCCTCCTCAGATGTGGTAATTTCCATTTCTATTCTGTCATTGCCATTAGCCATCCTATCTCTGCTCCTGGACATACTTTGCTCTTAGTGAAAGTGATGCAAATTTTGATTATTAATAGCTTGAATAAATTTAATCTCCTTCCAAACTTCTTTAGGTCCCAAGCCTGTGTCTTCCCTTTTTATATCCATGTCTAAAAGAACTTCAACACTAAGCAGTGACCAATGACATCTCTAAGGAGTAACTCACCACAGCTAAGATAATCAGTGACGTGCCCTTTGGAGGGGCCTAACTTTCTCTATTAATTATAGGAACAACCTGATAGCTGCTTAATGTAACTGTTAGCTGGCATAAATCTGTCTGAAAGGGATGACAGTTGAATAAACAAATAAGAACATGGAGAATACCTCTTTACTTATAAATTTCCAGTTCTTGCTATTAGTGTTTCATTCCCAGATGTCATGGGGTCAGTCCAGTTATCACTGGATTCAGTGATTTTTTTATTTTTTTTTTAATAAACTTCACTAGCCAGAAAATTGGAATGGAAAACAGGCATAAATTTCCCAGTGTTTCCAGTAGATTGCTATGCATTCAAGGAGCTAAATGGCAGAAAAAGTCATTTAGAGTGTGATATAATTCATCACTTAAAGTAACAATTCCCTGTTGAATTTCACATGGTGCTACGTAGGTACTTAGAAGATTGAATCATACATTTTGAATAAAGAATATTCATTTCTTTATTGTCATTCATGTATTATATAATAGTTTAGCTGCTGACAGAAAAGAAAAGGTGTTTTGGGAGTAGTATAAGAACAGTAAATGGATTTGCAGTTATTAGCCATATAAATCATATTTCTAGTGTTGACATCACTAAATGTTGGCAGTGAAAGCAGTGCTAATGTGACTACTATAAGGTAAGCAACTCTTTCCTAAATATTCAAAGAAGATTCTTCTTCTCACATCGAATATTGATCATAATATACAATGATGGAAGTACTTGAGTGGAAGTTGAGATTATACTATGTTATACTATGGTTTCATTTCAGTATTTGAATCAGAAGAATGGTTCAGACTGAGGGAAAGAATCAATAGTATGGAAATTATTAGAGCTTTTCTTCTAACATTTTGGCCCAAAATTGCAGAAGGCAAGTGAGATGTGTTGTTCTGGTCAGCACATTGTTATTCTGACAAATGGAGGTCTCATAAGATTAGCTTCTAACAGCTACCACTGTAGGCCGAAATTTTGTTATTAGTTATTTAGAGCTTGTCTAAATTAATTTCATTCTATTCTGAGACAGTTTCATCTTCTCAACATCATATTACAGCCGTCACTAACCTGTGTTTTCCAGTGTAGCCACTGAATCCTCACCATCTGATCTTTGTGATTTACTGGATAGATACGTTATGGGTTCATTAATGCATATTTGTATACATTCCACTCAGAGCAGTGCTCAAGAAAACAGTGATCGGAATTAAAGGAGCTTAAACCATCAGCTTCTTAGCTGCTTAAACAAGTTCCCAGCTGTTGGGGAAAGAAGCATCCCTGTAAGTGTGATGTCTATCACATCCACGTCATACTACTGTTAGAGGTACAATGCATTTGTCCTACCTATCCTTAAGAAAAAATGGAATGACAGTGGAATAAAGAAATGCAATTAGGACATTTTTAATATATACCTGCTGTTATTTTCAGCACATATACATGTATAGATAAAATCTGTCCTTTTCATTAATTGTCTTTCTTTTTTTCCTTCCTGTTTTCAACTGTTTCTTGCAAACTGTATGTTCACTGATAGATTTCCTCATAGGTTTATGCAAAATGTTTGACTGGAACATCTGGATCTAAGGTAACTACTGTTTGAAAACAACAATTATATATATATAGACAGGGAGTGGTAAAAATAATAAATTAACTAGAGAGTAATGTGTACCTGCCACCTTTATATATTCTTTAATTGAAAAACTTACGAGAATTTAAGCAAGGAAAATTGCTTCAAAGAAAAGCACAGTTAGATAGAAATATGCAGTTGGGTAAATAACTCAGTAGGAGATCATCCTAGAGTTAATGCTAAGAAGTGAATATGAGGCATCAAAATGTTGACTATAGCAATTAGATCTTAAAATCCATTTGATTTTATTATCAGCACTTATCTAGCAGCCTCTCAAGAAGTTATCTTGCTTGTGCTGATGTAAAAAACATTCTGTTGTCATAATTATACGAACTGTAAGCATAATCAAACTAGATTAAGAATAGCAAATCAAACAGAAAACATGAACAAAACCCTATAATACTATAGGACTGTGTGTCACAAAGAACATATGGCACATATGGAGTCACTGCAACAAACACCATATAACTAAATCTATACACCTATAAATGTTTAGAAATAGCTAAATAGCAGTACAAATAAGAATATTCTTACAAAATTCCTAAGCAAACATACCACCTTGACTAAAAACACAAGAATAAAACCAATTTTCTTTGGCTTCAGAGAGGCCAGAGCTTCATCTAAGACCAAATAAATTAGTTATATTTTTATTAATAATAATTGTCCTTACATGTTCCACACTTACTTTTACTGCAGCAGACAGACTCTTATTATTTTTCTTAACTTCACATGCTTACTGAGAGACAAAAAATTAGGAGAACTAAAGGAAAAAAGGAATCCCATGTCTACGTTAAAGTTGGACTGAATTGCTCACTTTACTGTTCAGTAAATACTAGAAAGCCTTCATAGTTTATTCAGATACCACAATAATGAAGGTTAAATAAATTCCAATTTCTGTTTAGAGTACATAGCAGCTCTGCTGGAATCAGGCCCTTTTCATGTTGTAACACCAGCATTGCAGATACCAGTCTTCAGGGATGAACAAAATGAAATATCTTTTTTTCCTTATATATGTTTAAGTATACCATTGGGCATGACTTTAAGCACACATCCACATCCACACACACATATACCCTGCCACATTTTTCTACTACGGATGACTCTTGCAAGTAAATTCTGGTGAATCCATGTTATACAACTAATTGAAGTAATCAAGGTACTCGGCATCATAAAATTGTGTCTATTGCTTCCAGAAATGATCTTCTGATTTCATTAGCTTTTAGAATTAGTACTCATCTTTGACTTTAAATAGACTACAAGCTCTGTACCTTGCATATAAATGTTCAGTCTGTCTGTTTAATCATTCAGTTTCAGTATTTTGCATGATGCCATATGTTCCTGTGACTAAACAATCTGCAGTTGCTATTCAGCTGGCTTTTATTTTTGAGATCTCAGGGATTTAAAATTTCTCTACCAGAGTGACATTCTCTCCATACCCTGATCTGCGTCTCAGCTTTACAATCAACAATCCACTTTTATATTCCCTAAACGAGAACAAGGATGGCGTCATTTCTCCACATGATGATGTTAATTACTGTCACCCCACCACACTCATTTGTTCATAACAGAACCTGCAGGGATACATCTGATTAACTTCTTCCTCTTCTGTATACCTATTCCAAAGCCAAGCAGCTTTATTTCTTAATGATCTCATCTTGGTGTAAATATATTGACAGTATTTCAGAGAGTGTTATTAAAAATTGGAGTGCTCTTTTTGTTCTCATAAAATGTAATTCTATTCAGCTTTTTTTTTTTTTTCATAAAAATTAATTTTTTTTTATTTTTTTTTTTTTTTTTTTTTTTGGTAAATCTAAATTATATGATCACTTTAAAAAGTTATGGGGTCACTCCACTGTAGACAAATTACAATCAAATACTAATTATGTTAGAAATACAGTTTCCATGACTTTAAAAATAATAATAATCAAACCCACTAAGAATAATTACATACAACAATTGAGATGGCAGAGTTTTTTCTTCATGCTATGCTTGAAATGAGAAATAATTGAACTAAATTGGACACCACTGTCTTACTGCTGTTAATGGTGTCAATACTAATTCAAGGCATCCATAGGTTAATGACAGATTATAGTGGCTTTCACCTACTCCAGTCTTGATTCAGGTAGGAAATCAACCTGGCCATCAGAATTAGGGGGGGAGAGGGGGGTAGAGATGTATAAAGAAGCAGCCAGCCTTGCACCGTTTTAGTTTGCATTCCGGGAGCCAAACGAACTGTACCTGGACCGTGTTTTGTGCTATAGCACATTTAAGGCAGCAACTGTGGCCAGTTGTCACTATCACAGCAACTAATACGTACCCGCACTTCTTATAATAACATGTGTCTTAGAGATGAAGATTTATGAAAACATTTCAAAAAAATATGCCTCCAAAAATCAGGCTCTTATGATTTACAATTTTATTCAGATAAAATCAAAGATAGGTTTATGGTCCTTAAAAGGAAACAGTTGTCTCATGTTCAAAGGTAGTTTACTCACCAAAGGCAAAATTTACACGTTTACTTTTATGATGGAAACCAAGAACACATTATGCTGGTAGTTTCTAAAGCGCATTAGACCAACTAATCCTATGCCTTTCTAAATTAAGTTACCACTGATTATTTCTTAAATTTTTTTTTTTTTTAACTTTTTTAAAAAACTTTTTGGCTTTCATTGTCCTCTGAAATCAGCTCCTGGTTTCTGGCAGTACTTAATTCAGCAACAATGTTTTCTGAAGTGTATCTTTAGTCCTTGTGTCAGATTTAACAGCTTCGCTTAGTGTTTTAGTTAACTTCTATGCTCAGCTACTTTGCTGTTTATAGTTTCGTCTGCCTCCATCTGCTCCGAATAAAGTTGCAGTAAATCTGGCCCCTTGCCTTTTCTGTCAAGTTTTAAGTGGAAAGAAAGTATAGAGGGCAGCAGCCCCAGGCTTGGAAGGCTTAATGGAAATCCTTGCTCCCACACAGACCCGTGTTACATTGAATAAAACAAAACCAGTCCATTAAGGAGTTAGGATCTTAAGCTTTATGATATCTGGTGAGGAGCTGGGGAAGGTAGGAAAAGAACTTGTAAAAGAAATTCTATGAGAATAGGAAATCATCTTCTATATATGATTACAAAACAATTTATTAATTTTAGATACCTTAAACTTTCTATTTTGCTGATCATCTATAACTCCAGTGGCTTCAGTTACAGTAGCAGGTGTTCCTCTCCTTGACACATCACATACTAAAAGTTTTGACCTGACCACTAGAACTAGCTTCTGAAAACTTGAATTGAATTTTTCTGAAAATTCAAATTAAAAAAAAAATAATAATCAGGAAACCTTAATTAATTGATTTCTCTAAGAATGTAAACAAAACATTCTTGTCTCAAGCTGGCCTATGGAGGGAATTGTATATTGCTTATATGGTTTATTTACTGGAATGTGGTCTGATGAAAACAGGTAAGTATTCATTTAATCAAGACATTGTTTTATTTAATCAAGAATAGGAATAACCAATATCTCAGAATGAAAGGGAGAGAGAGAGAGGATAAGGGAAATGTCTGCCTTCAACTCTGAAACTTTTTTTTATTGAATGTTTGCACTAGCTACTTCTCATTCTCTCCCACATCCCGCTGAGGGGGAGTGAGCAAGCAGCTGTGTGGTGCTTTGCTGCCTGTTGGGGTTAACCCGCAACAATATTAGGAAAAAAAAAAAAAAAGGTTCACAGACTGAACAGATCAATTCTACAGAGTAAATACCTAAAAACAGACAATTAAAAAACCCCTCTTATGTCTTCTTGGTGCAATACAGTTCTGTAGCAGAATAATAGTATATAGAATAATATTTGTCTTGCTAATCGTAAAGTGGCACAAGGTCAGGAAGCATTAATATTAACTTTGAGATACTATTTTGTTTAGTTGCAAGCTCCCAGATTTCCACTCATCCAATGGAGATCTGTTGCAAGCCAGAATTTGTTTTATATTAGAAAGCTGGATGAGTCATTACAGGAATAGCACAAAAAACTAAATTATGCCTTAAAAGCATTGCATGGCCTCTTTAAGGAGGCTGATTAAACAGTGAACAAACAAGATAACAACGTACTTGTAGAAAGCTCATCTAGCATTGCCTAACAGAGGAAGAGCTTCTATTGTGGAAAGCTGGCAAGAGGAAATGGATGTGAGACGCTGTGATCGAGTGAGCTCCAGAAAATTATGTTCTCTTCTGGCTTCCAAAATTCCTTTGTGCAGGGCAGAGCACTCCACATCCAGACCTTCTGTTTTGATCTCAAAATCACATGTATAACGTAACCACGCTGCACATCAGGCCATGTCAGACCTACTGAGATCGTCATCACCACTGACGCACCCTGCTTTCCTTTGAAATAATCCTAAAAAAGGAAGAGAGAGGCTTCTGTTCACTCTAGTAGGTCCCTGAGGGTGGACAAGAAAAGCATCACAGTTGGGGAGCGCACCACAGACCAAATCCACCCCACAGTATATACATGCTTATTCACCGAGCAGCCTTATTTTTTCTCTTCTTAACCAATGTCTTCCTTATATAGAAAATTGAGGTAATTATACTTAAGCTTTCCTGCAAGAAGGTTCCCTTTAATATTAAGAAAATATAACGTGAAAGTACTACTATTCCTCTGTAGGAGAGAGAAGAGATGGGGAGGAGGAAGTCTGGATAAAGAAAAAGCAAAACAAAAAGCTGCATAGAA
Organism: Aramus guarauna; assembly: GCA_013400195.1. NCBI lineage: Eukaryota > Metazoa > Chordata > Aves > Gruiformes > Aramidae > Aramus > Aramus guarauna. The sequence goes on from VXBL01009957.1 coordinate 68,695, forward strand.
ACTAATTTATTTCAAAAAGTATATATTGGCATTGATGTAAGGGGAAATATGCTTAAAAATTCAAATACCAAACTCCTTATACGCAGTACTGAAAAAACTTTCAAAAAACAGGAGGTAACAGTATAGGTCACTAGAAAAAAATGTGTTAGATACCTGAATTCTACTGAAAAGACATTTGATATGTTAGATTGGGATGAGGTGGAGAAGGGATATCCCTTCCTATCCCTCATGGAAGCGGGATATGCTTTTCTCTCCTATGCATCTGTAAGATGGAAACTGGGAGAAAAAACTCTTCGGAACTGTGATTAAAAAAGCTTCTAAGATGCTCCATCATAATGTAATAAAGCAACATCTGCAACTGAAATAAAGCAAATAACTCATAGCACATTTCTTACAAGGAGGCAAACGTGCTGAAGGTTATATAGAATTATTTTTTTATAGATGAAAGAGATAATTTAAGTGTACAACCAGATTATTAAATGATAATCACTAGTCCCATTTTTGAGAAGTCTTCCATACTGCAACCTACAGAACAGAGCACAGTCACTTTTTTGTCACTCGCATGCCCCTGCTGGATCCTAGAGAAATCAAAATATGCAAAAAGGAAAACATATCTGTCTGGCTAGGAATAGGGGAAAAATGTGTTTCCCAAATCTTAGCGTTGTAAGACTTCTAATGGAAACATAATGCAATCTAGTGTACAGAAAAAATTCTGCGAAGTTTCAGCTTCGAGACATTTTCAGCCTCACTGAATCTCTGCTAGCACCACTTTCATGAATCCTCACCAGTAATGTTTTAGGGCTTGCTTTGACAGATGAAGGTTCTGGTGCTTTGTATACCTCATCTGTGTGAGGTTTGAACGGAGTTCACCACCCTGCAAACAAAACATTTCGATAAATCTTTGAGGAGATTATTTTTTTCTGACGATTTTCTTCTTAGACCTGTCATTTAGTTTTTTCATGTTCTTACTCACAGATTGCAAAAGATAAGTAGAAGAAATCGGCTAAATGTTTATTCATAGAACTAGCGTGGGATTATTTTTATCTCAGTAGGCACATCATAAGCTCAGAAGTAAAGTATCTACTTTTAAATTGGATAACACTGAGGAAATAAAGTTCAGGGAGCATGAAGATACCAAAGAACAAAGATTTTCTAAATGTTGAATTTTTTTCTCTTAAAAAGAGTAGCTAGTGGAAAAAAATATAATTCACAAAACAGACTTTATAGATAGTAGTTATATTGAGTCAGTTTGCTTAAAAGAAGGCATAAAGTTTTAGTAAAAAAAAAAAAAAAAAAAAAAAACAAGATAATGAGTGGTAGTAAGCGAGGTCAGATCTCTGCATATAATAAAAGGCTATTTGGTTTATGTGTGATAAGCATAACTCTAGGAAGGGGACAAACACATATAATCTTCAATCAGTGTAACTTTTTACGTGTTTGTACATGTAGTGGCAGTTATCCAGAAAAGATGATGATGATGTACTACAACTATTCTTTTTTGGCATCTAGCTGCATCACTGGCTTCATGCTACTATTAGCCTTTTAATGACTCAGGATTGAGACGTGTTCTCAGTCAGTATTTACTCATTATTTTAAATTTGGTAAATTTGTATGTTACTTTCTGTTAAATATCTAACACGTGAAATTTAAGTTATGATTCTTAGCTGTAACCATCCACAGAAATTAAATTCAAAAGGAAAATGAATGAGGCCAGAACTAATTATCACTTACAGTGAATTGAACATTAATAGATTCTTCTTTTTTTTTATTATTTTATTTGTTTGATTTTCTGTTGGCATCACTTCAATAAGCTTCTGCCATAGCAAAAGACAAAGCTCATGATCCAAAAATAAATTCCACAAGCTCCAACATGCTTTTTTTAAAAATGAAATATGCACACCTGATGAAAAATACTCATACTGACAACTGAATAGTTGAAACTGAGGGAAATAGATCCAGGTATCTTGAAGGATCACCTTTAAGAAATGCACAAATTTGTTGTGACAGAAAAGAATGTGTCACAGAATACTGAACAAATTGGGGGAGATCTAGTCTCCATTCACAATCTATGCAGATATAGCTATGTGAGAAAGTTGCACAATATTTGCTGCCATGATAAATGGCACAGTTTCAGCCAGTTGTGTTAGATTCACAGTGGGGGGCGAAGATAATTTTTGGTAACATTTTTTCTACAGAAAAAAGCGCAACAAAATCTCAGACCAGGTAAGGTGGAAGATAAGGGTTAAGAAGTAGAAAGTTATTCAATGTCTTGTGGTAGAAAAGGAAGACTTTCAGAGAAATGGGGCCTTAGAACTGAAAAGGTGATACCCAACTGTGATTTGTCAATGAGTAAGATGCCAAGAGTGCATAAACAAGGTAAGTAGTTATGAGACAGAGTTTATTTTGTGAGATCAGAGAAATGGATAGCAATTCTGGAAAGAAATGAACTCTTTCTTGAGAAGATAGAAAGGATAGGAAGCCTGAAAAAATGGGCAGAAAACAGCGCTGATGCAGTTTCACTCTTTAAGTGATCAATCAGTCTGAACTTGGCAACCTAGATTTGCTGAAATTTCTTTTAAAAGTGTTTTTCAGAAAAAGTTATAGTGATATCTTCCAGAAGGTGGACGATGGTGGAGGATGCTATTGCATTGGAAGGAAAAAGCCAGAGAAATATGTACACAAATATCTTAAAAATGAAAGCAGAGGAATGGGAAATATGTACTAGATAATGATCTAAACTCTAAAGGTACACTGAAACTACTCATCATTATCTGCAAGCTAAAGTAGTCTGTGTTTTTACTGACAGAGGCAAGGTTAGTGCTGCTGGAGGAAAAAAGAAAGTAATGACACTGAGAGGCAATAATGAATGAAGGAGTATGAGAAACAGAGTTTGACATCATAAATATTACTTTGCAACAGCATTGGCTGTTAGAAACACTATTAAAAGGGGAAAATAAATGCAACATATTTTTTCCACAGAAATGTCTCTACAGTCGTGACCTTCAAACTGCATTGTTTGCTACTTGGAACTATTTCTCTTTAAAAAGAAATGGAAGGACTGGCCTTTGTTTAATTTAATATTTCCTTAATTTAACAACTCTTGTCTCCAAAGCAATATTATTTTATCATAATATGCACACAATCACAAATATAAAAACAAACACACATACAAATGGCATATCATTTTCTGATGTTATTTGGACCATAATAGCCATTGTCAAGACTCTTTTTAACACAGGTGCCCCACTTGATTATTCCGCTAAATTTTTGAACATTTTTCAATGCTATTTTGTGAGTGTTTCAAAGCCATTAACTATTTCTGTTTTCAGCTCAAAAATTTTCAGCTCAAAAGTCTACCTTCTTATTCATTCTCCTGTACCGCGTGTAGTATTTGTTAACGCTTTTTTGTATGACTAAAGAACTGAATGTGAGCAAGAGATAACTATTAAAATAAGTGTACTGACATATATATATATATATATATATCCTGAGATAATCATAAATTTTGTATTAAAAGTTTCTTTACTGAGGTATGATTACAGTTTTGGACACAATTTATTAATTTCAACAAAAATGGAATTAGGGAAAGTTACATTCTAGGGTTCCAGGCAGAATTTCTAAACAAACCCAGATCAAGAGTGTTAAAATAGCCAGTAGTCTGACAGAGTATTGAAGATTCAGCAGCAGTCTGATGGAATATATGAAAAATTAGCAGGGAACAGTTAAATTCTTTACTTGCTTGATTTGGACAAGGAACATGAATTTGAATCTTCTATATCTAAAGTTAGCATTCCAAGTCTTGGATATTTTGTGTCAATATCTGTTTTCCCCAAAGAAATAAAGGCATTAAAATTCATTCAAGAAGGAAAAAAATATTTCTTGCCAGGCCATATAAACCATTTTGCACCATCTGTCAAATTCCACAGCTTGTTTACTACAGTTTTTTCTTTGTTGACTAAAGTCTACCTACCTGACTGGCATTCTTCCCAGTCTGAAATGAAGGGTTTGTAGTCCACTTCCTACCTGTATTAGCTTTCACTTGCTCTTTCTTGTACAAAGCAAAAAAAGTCTGTGAAACTGTGATTTTCAAATAAAATAAAACTAAACTTTGCCACTACATACCAACCAAGGATGCTGTTAAGGCCTCTAGGCTGTTATTCTGGGTGTGCAAATTTCAAAAGTTGTGCTTTTCAGGAAACTCTCCTGTCAGTTTTGTTGTGTTGGCTTCCCAAATGCTTATATGCGTGAGTAAACATGCAATCAGATGCTCAGTGTCTATCAAAGAATGAAAAGCCAGCCATGCCTCCTAGTTAATATAAATATAATACAACTCAGGAGTTTAATTTTTCTGATTTGAGCTGAAGAAACAGGAGTTGGAACCAAAGTTGTCTCCAGTAGTGCTAGGATATACTTTTAAGTAGGCCTTCTATAGAAACGCTTCTCTAGAGATACCCACTGTGAGACCAAAAAGGGAATCAGGATTTCGGTCCCCAGAGCCTACACTTGCACCAGGAGGGTGTGCAGCCTGGCAAAAGTGGGTCAGCAGAGCGGGAATGGTAGTACCAACAACTATACGTGTTTTGAGGAGCTAACTTCTGACGAACCCTATTCTGCTCCTATTGACTGACACCTGCGTCCCCTAGGTTGGCATACATTAGGTGCACTCCTGCAATATGCCTTCCACTTTAGTTTTGCCCAAAAAAATTCGACTTGTGTTCTCCTAGAGCAGTGTGCAGAGTGGACCAAAGCATGTCACTGCAGACAATCAGGAAATTGAGGTCAGTAGCGTTTTCCTGATCCGAGCTGAAGCAAGAATGCTGTTAGCCCACGACTTTGAATGTATTCAGGTTTTGCATAGCACTGGCTTTGAAACTCTGAATGTCCAAAGGTGTAACACACGTAATCATTTGTATGACACTACAATAATACTGGCTGAATGAAGAGAACCTGTGTGACACTTTGACATCAGTTTACAAAAGGTTTGGCAACAAAGCTGAAACTGGTATTTTGGGGGTTTTTTAGTCACTAGAATTTCCAGTCACGACAGTATGTTAATATACTTTTTAAAATCTTGAATTATCTTTGGTTTTCTTCTTTGTTTAAGAATGCTGTTTAAATGTGTAAGTATCTGGCAACATAAGTATATCATAAAAATGCATATATAAATATATAACTATGGTAAGAGAAATGCCTCATGCTCTTCCTATTTAATCTGTGGAAGAAAAGCTTTAAGACATGAATCTCACTTTATGGAGGGGAAACAGGTGTCTGTGAAAGATTTCCCTGCAGATTGTACCACTCAGCTAAAGAAATCACAGTAAAAGGTGGGGTTACTTACACTGAATGGAATTAAAATAATAATAAACCCCACAATACCCCCCACCCCCAAGCATATAATGCTTATTTTTTGGGAACTCTCCACCTTTCTCTTTCTGTGGAATAATAGAATAGAAACAAGACAAAATTTGGAGGAAACTGTGATCTTCATCCCTTTTTGAGACATTTTTCAGATTCAGCGTAGCTCCAAAGACTTCAGAAAAATGTAAGTCAGACACTTGAATGAAACTAGTAAAAAATCCTGATGTAGTTTGAGGACTGATGATTTTTATTGTTGTTGTTTATTTCGATACCTAATTAATTATGCTAATGTTGGCCTTGAAAATGCCTTCCAGAAAAATTCAACAAACAAACAAATTGTGATGTGTCAGTGACAAATCATGGATAAAGCATTAAATAAGACAATTTTTAATGAGAAAAACAACATTGCATTACATAACAAAATGAAAATATTATAAACTATATATAGTGATCTTTATTGCAAGCATAAGTGGTTTAATCAGCTGTTAAACAGATTCAGCTCTGAGCATGTACAATCACATGCAATAATTCTTTGTAATACTTACATGCATTTACTTTCCAGGTAGAATCACCTGAGTAACAGTTTAAATGACAACTCATTTAGAAATTCAATAATAATTAGGTATGAAAATAACTTTGTTGATTCTTTGTGTTTATAACATTAGTTTCTGTGTCATTGGTGTTTCAATATTATCTGCATCAAGTTTGTAAAAAGCCCATGCAACAGATCACTTTAAGTCACTCAAATGTAAAACCCACAAATACTCTTAACATGGGTTTGTCCAAGTAGTAAACTATTTACACTTCAGAGGACTCCAATACAGAAGTGGCCATATTTACCCTTTACTATCACTAATTTCCACTTTCAGATACTAGACTAAAAATAAGTTTCTGAAAATCAAGTATTGTTGAAAACACCTATGGCATTGCAGAAATAATACAGCAATTATATTTTAATATTTCTAGCTTAATACTTTCTGAACTATGAAAATACAGTCTAAACATACGGAAGAAACTTTTTGATCATTAAATAAATTTAAAAACTAGGAAGTCATTTTTCTCAGCTTTCTATAAGAAACATAACCTCTGTGTTCTAAGAATAACTATATATTGCATGAACTTAAATATGCCAGTACGCCACACTAACTTGTCAAATACATTTTTCCAGTGACTAATCATATACACAAGGTTTATTTTCAAAGTACTATGAACACCGCTAGTTATATTTTTGGTTAAAGCTGGGAATCAGTAAAGAGTAGTTATATTCCTATGCTACTAACTTCCTCTCAGACCTCGGAGAACTCAATTAACCTTTAATTGACTCTGCTACCCAATCCGAGAAATCAGGACAATATGCTTGGCTGTCTTTGTAATGCACTTTGACATCAGTAAGAAAAAAAACTGGGTAGGTGCAAGAATGTTCTGTGTCACAGAACTACCACAAATGCATACAGCTCCAGGGAAACACAACACGAGATGTGTGATGGCTCTGCTTACTTCAGCTAAACATTTTGTTTTTTTTAAATTTTCACCCATTTTAAATTATGTACTTGGATAAAATACAACTGGGAAGAACCTCATAGGGTTAATTAGTCAACAGTTCTGCCCCAAGCCAGAATCAGCTGATAGTTGAGCTTATGATTTTCTGTCTTTTTTTTCCCACGAGACACAGAGAATTTATTACCTTTTGGTTTTTTTGGCAGAATGATCAAGAAAGGAACCAGCACCAAACAACTTTTTGCTAATGATATTTTGTAATTATTAAAATTATTTTGTTGCTGGAAAAAATGACAGATCATTTTTCCTGTGTATCAAGTCTTTTATGTCCTGTGAACTTCTTTAGCAAGATGCTTAATTTACATGAACAACCAATTAGTCCTGATTTATGTAAAATGTTCTTGCCTGTTGTTTGGCATTACTTTTGCCCTTAATCATTTTTTGTTAATAATAGGCAATATTACCATGAACTCACACAGTAGATGCTAAATAAGGCAAAGCTATTAATTTTTTTGTCTCCTTTATTTAAAAAAAAAAAAAGAAGCATATTACTGTTTATTATGAAAAACAAGCCATTCTATTTTGGCATATTTTTTTAAGTACTTAGGTGCATTATGGTCCTGTGAGATGCCTTTAGAGCAACTAGATTTTAGACCATCCCTTGTGCAAAAATCCCAAGCTGGTCATTGTGGTATTTTTATGCATAGAGCAGCAACGAGGTTTAGTTAAGATTACTTCAATATTTTTTAAACTCAATGGTTACTTAAGAATTGTATCTTAAAAAGACAGCATTTGCCCTGAACTTTCATAGATTGATTTAGTGTTTGATAACAGATCCTGTCCTTTCTATAACTTGATGCTGAATGATTTTCCTGGAGAAAGCAGCTACAATAAGGGTGAATAGTCACTTTATTAGATACTCTGAATTCTTAAATTACTTGTAGTAACTTAAGTTACTGAAAAACTTTAAATGATAATGTCTAGGAAGTTGAACTGAAGCTTTACTAATCAATTCTCTGCAGTCTGTTTACATTTCTAGAGAGGACATTCAGGGATGGCCTCTATTAAGAACGCTAGCACAGATGAGAGATCTGTTGCTGATTATAGAAACCTTTAAGAAAGTAATAACCATTTCCAAAGATTATATATATAAAAATCCACAACTATGTGCCTCCTTGTTACTTTGCTTTAAGTGGATTGGTACAAATCTCAAACTGTTGGAAGAGATTTCTTCACAAATACAATAAAAAGTATTTTGCCTCTAGTAAAAATAAAGCACTTGCTAAACAGTGCAAACTACATGAATATCTCAAAGCACTCCATAAAAATTAAATAATTTTTCTACACATTAACACTGCTAAATATTATTAAATTTGCATCACATATAGGGAATTTGAAGCAAATGCTCTAATGTGATTCATCTGCAGAATTCAGAAAGGAAATCAAAGATCTCAGAGGATTCCAAAGTTCCATCTCTAACTGTTAGGTCATCCTCAAAATAAACCATAAATACTTCTGCTTCATATGCATAAAAAATATGTAACAATTACAATTCCAAACAAGTATTGCATATAACCAAAGTACAGACAAGTTACGAAAACGATTTCTCTGTTCTTAAAACTATGTATAACGTGAATTATGCAAAAGTGTAATGCAAAAAAATAATAATAAAAAACCAACCTGAAATGGTCTGTAATATTATACTTTAATTATTAAAAAATGCCATATTTTTTAAGAAATACACATTGTTCCATGAATGGTTAACACAGATAGGATGCTTTTCTAAGCATTTTCAGGAGTTATCCTGATGTCTTCTGTTAATGTTGACTACTTAATGAATATTTTGCATATACAAGCAAAAGGTTGAATGATCTAATGAGAATTATTTCACTAGATTTCTTTCCATGGAGTTGGAAAATGTAGAATTTGGGTAAATTGTTATTACTATGTACAGACTATTAGCTGGATAAGTATTGTTTACATAAACAGAAATTTTACAACTAACTGTCTGTTCAACGAGCTGAAAAGTAGCACTAAGCTATAGAAGAAAACTTATGTGCTGACATTAGTAACTGCAAGGAACTTGCTTTTAAAAGTTTCACTCATAGCATGTAACCTGAAAGAATCTTGAAAGTCTAGGGATTAATTCTGCTGAAGCCTGTTAGAGTTGTGGCCATGCAATATTATGGAACATGCAAAAGAGCATTTTTTCTTCTTTCATCTGATTGCTGGTCACTTGGTCTTCTGCTGCTGATTGCTGACATTCAGAAAGAATCTAATGCATTTCACTATTTAATTTAGTTAGTATCTCCATTGAATAGTCGAGATTTGGCTTTCAACCTGAGACTACCTGTGGCCACCTGTTCTTTACTCTGCTGGCAGTGTTCACCGATGGGAGACATGTCTTAAGACTCTTGTAAAGGATATAAACAAGTAATGGCTTGAATTTAAGAAAAAGGGAAAATCCAGACTAGTTATTCAGAAACTATTCAACCAAAGAAGCTAATTTGCCAATGGATAACTTTCCCAACATTTAAATACTTCAAAAACATTAGAGTCATTTGACAGCTACAATAATAACGCAGTTCCGAAATCATACAAATAAATATCATTCCCAGTTTTTTAATGTTGAGTAGGAAATATTTATTTATTTATTTATTTATTTATTTATTTATTTTCAGTTTTCACCACTTTTTCTTGTTGGTGCTTAAATGTTAATGATGCATTGTACTTCTTTCCCTTTAACCACTTTGGGTATATGTGTGTGTGTGTGTACACACGTCCCTATACATAGATGTATATAAACACATGTGAGTTTCTGTGTGTCTGTGTGTCAGTTTAGAAAATGTCTTCCATGAATCTTTTGACATTTTAATTTTTCATTTGCTATTCCTCATTAGCATTCCTATATTTGGGAATCTACTTTATTAGGGAAACCTGTACCCACTATATTTGCAGATGTAAGATAACCACAGAAAACTGTTATAAATCTTTTTAAAAAATACTGCTTTCAGTTATTCCAGAGCTTGGGACGTATAATACAAAACTCTCAACAGTCTTCCTATAAGATGTCTCACTCCAGAGACATCACCAGGTGGTATGTACGTGCAACCCTAATGCTGCTGTGTGTCATGCAGGTCACCAAGTGCGCTTGTAGAAAATGGAAAACCACTGCACATAAGGCTTCGCTCATGTACAGAAAATCAGGGTCATAGAGCATGGGAAGGCAGAAATTATTATGAATAATTACAGTTAATTATAACTAATTTGACTAATACTTAAAAAAAATACTCTGTGTCTTTATTGCTCATCATCCACAGACGCCTGCAAAATACTCTCTGATGATAGGTCTGGAAACTAAATTTTACTCAAAAACAGAAATCATGAGCTCAAAAGAGACATTAGGTTTGTTTTCTAGCCTTCATTTCACTGTACTTCCTAATAGTTCAACAGCTGTCTGTTCTACAATGCTGAATTAACAAATCATTTTCCCCTCCCTTTCAAATTTGTGCCTTGTATTTACATTTGTTTCTCAAGTTGTCTAATTGTTTAACTGAAAGAGGTAGAAAAATAAATGCATGAAGGATTTTGATAAGACATCTAGTCTCTTATCCTGCTCTAACAAAATGATCAGTTATTCCTATGTCATTCTGAAGGGATATTTGTCTGTTTCTTGAAGCCTTCCAAGTTTTCCTAATCTATTGACTTCAGGACTTCTATATCATTTGGAAGTCTTTCTTATTAGCGAAGCATGACATTTCTTCTCATGCTTTAGAAGAAATGGAGAATAGATCAAGCTTTTCTTCTTTGGAATAATTGTTAGGTTGTATGATAAAAACGTCATCTGCACTCACAAAAGGAGCACAGAGACACAATGGTATGTGGGGAAGTCCAAATAATACTCTGCCTCAGATGCTCCAAGGCCCATTCCAGGAGCCATCACCCCACCATGAGCCCATCTCCACAGTCCCAGAAGAACACAGAGCCCAAAAGCAGGCAGGAACCCTAATTACAGACTCCAAGGAAATGACATCCTGTCTGGACCCCTCCCAAGGCAACCCCGGTGTCCAGGTGTGACACTCAATACAATGAGTCAGTGCTGGGGCACCTTTTGGATGGAGTGGGGTGACTGTTTAGGGGGATGGGACACATGATGGGATGCAGGGGAAGGGTATTAAAGGATGGTACAGGACATATTATGAGATGTTTAGGGAATGAACCAAAGGTGTTTAAAGGGAATCTAGAGTATCTGGGTAGGAATAAGTTTAGGAAAACATGGGGTAAGGAGATAGGGCTGGTTGCATGTAAATAGTTTGCTGGTCAGTATGCTTTGTCTGGCCATGACTTGCATTTGATCAGTACAGTCTGTTCTTACTATTAAACTCAGTTTCTAACTATTTTGCTGGGTGAGGGACTCCCAGCAACAGTGCCAGCAACAGGCGTGGGACCACAGGTCGGTGGGTGCATGTGCCAAGGTGCCAGCAACTGGACTGGAGAGACCAGAGTGAGTGAAACCCAAACGCCAGCCCTGGGCTCAGACCAGGGTCAGAGGCCTCTGTGTCCATGGTGCAGCAGCACCTGGCGTGACTGTGTGTGATCACTAATGAAGATCCAGCCAGACGAGCCAGTGAACAAGTGACGTGGCCAGGGAGCTGGAGGGGAGGATGAGACCACAGAAGGGGCTTCCACTGGGGGAACAGGGGAGTTCCAGCAGCTGCTGGAGAGACCATAGGGTCTGGAGTCTCTAGGGGTGAGACCTCCTGGTGTGTGTGTCTGTAAGGGTGAGAGCTTGGGGAGCTTGGCTACTGGGGACTGGGGCAGTCCCAGCCAGCTCTGGGTGTGCATGCGTGAGTGAGATGGTCTGTACCAGCAACCGGAGAGGGACTGCAGCCCCAGGGGCTTCTGTGCCCCAGTGCCAGAAACCAGGGACACTGGGATCCAGGCACAGCTACTGGGCAAACTGAGTGTCTGAGCCCAGCTACTGGGGGAGGTCTGTGCTGTACGTATGAAAATATATATTTATATATGTATTTTTATGTGTATATATATGTTCTCATTAGCAAACCTCCACCCTGCTCAGCTGGAGACAGGGGCAGGATGAGGCTGTTGGTGCTGCCTGTGTTTGTGGGAGTGCTCTGTGTGTCTGTGGACTGTGTGGCCAGCTGTGTGTGCATCCGTGGTGTATACGTGTGCTCTGTGTGTGTGTTCCTACTGGGAACACAAGCTCAGCTCTCCTTTTGGTTGCACCTGGGGCCGGGAGCTGCAGCAGCCTCAGCAGTCTCTTGGGCTGTGGGATCCAGCATGATGTATTTTCCTGTAAAGATAACCTTTTTTAAAAAAATAAAATTTTGCATATTCCCCATAGTATTCTGTTCAGTAGACTTACTTTATTCAATGCGTCCTCTTAGATCAAGTTTTTTAGATCTCTGATCTGTACATGGGATTGTTTTAATTTGAAACTCCTCTCTTTGGAAGACATACTTGTTGAAGGTTACCTGCCCAGACAGTGGTCTAACTGTTGCCCTACTAATGAGTAAAGTAAATAGGCTAATTTAATACATCTTGCAGACTACACTTTTGATTACACTTTGAGAATGGTGTTTGATTTTTTCACAACAGGATGATTTTACAGATTCGAGTTTAGTTTATGATCCACTATAATCCCTGGAAAGGCGGAGAATGAATTTCTTCGCAACCATTTGTTTTTCTTCCCACTTATGCTGTTAATTATATCTGTCTAAATGTAGTTCCTTGCACTTGTCTCTGTTGAACTACATCTGTTTTTTTTCCAGACCATTTCTCCAATTTGTCAAGATCATTTTGAATTCTCATCCTATCCTCCAGTATGCCTACAGTCCCTCCCAGCTATGTGTTGCCTGAAAATTTAATCATATGCTCTTGATTCCATCATCCCAGTTGTTAATGAAAAAACTGAAGGAAGCTCCTTTCTGTACATCTTTTCATTCTGGCAGTGAACCACAAATAACAATTCTCTTGGCATAGTTTCCCAAACACTGTTTAAGGCCTCTGTAGAAGAGTCAACAAAAATCTATTTCCTTACCTGGATTAAAAAAAAAAAAGAAGAAGTTATAAGGTTAAAACCATACTAAATTCAAGCTACCATAGACTTATATCCAGAGTTTTCTATATTCCCAGGGCCTCAGATCTTGTAAAGGAAAAAAAATTAGGTGGGTTGGACCAGATTTTTTTTTTTTTTTTTTTGTAAACTCTGATTAATTTATCTGTCCATTATCCTTCAGAAGCTTGACACAGTCTATTAATTCGTATTTTTTTCTTGTATCTGTGTATGTCCCTCTCCTCTACACCCCTCCTCCCCACAAATTTTGTGATCACCACTGCTCATTGTCTTTCCTTGTCTTTCAGAGTAGGATATATTTCTATATAAATTTCCACAGGTATCCAAAGTGTCTAAGATCTCAATACAGAGAAAATAGATACCCAGTTTGATTAAGTTACCCACACAAGTGTCTAGTATCATTTGAGGTCATGCAGGGTCTCCAAGACAGCCACTGAGGAGATAACATGTCCTCCTTAGGCAGCATGAAGATCTCAAGTGGTACTAGAGGCTTAAGTTTAAGTAACTGAAATGCACTTCAGGTTAGGTTGACTACAGTGCGAACTGAGGACTATTAACATCTATTGCTATTTGAGATGCTGTGGGGTATTCTCACCCTGCCCCAAATATCTGTTTCAAAAGCACATGGACTATTCACAGGTCCAGTATCATATCTGGAAGAGTGTGTGGAAGTATGGATACTGAAGAGCACTTCAAGTGACACCAGATGCCCCAGTGTGGGTATTTTTATCAAGTACCTGGCACACCTTCAAACACCTACATACAGAAACCTGAATTTAAGGGTTCTAATCTCAAATTGAATCCCACCCTCAGTCATAGATCCTCCTTGAGAAGACAATGAATTGCACTGAGATGATTTCAAAACTTCTGAGTTATGTAAACAATCTCTAGTCTAAATTCCCTATTGTACGCTGATGCCTTGACCTAGATTCAGCTCAAACACATAGTCCTTGCTCAGACTAAGCACTGCATATCTATTGCCACTAAGATACTTCTAGGTGCCCTGACTGACCTCCAGATGCCACTCCAGGAGGGCTTGTGTCATAACTGCTAGGTCCATGAAGATATCACAGATATTCTAGAGCTTATCAAACAACACGGTAATCTGTATTTGGATAATGGAACTGATTCTTTTTCTGCCTTCACCGGTATGGATTATTCTAGTCAGTAGCTCAAGTTAACCTTTTGGGGAAGACAGAAGTAAAAAATACATTAAACAGTTCATGCTTCTTGGTGTCATCTGCTTACAATTCACCCTCCCCAGTGAACAGCAGACCCACAAATTCATACTAATACACTTACAAAGCTATGACTACCATTTTTGATGTCTCATACTACTTGCATCTTGTTTTTTGTCTTAGCTTGTCTAACCCAAATCCCTACATGCTTGTGCTGCTACTTTATAAATCTCATTAATACTTGGGACTAGTTTCTACTTTCTGTATGATTTCTTCTTATATTTGAGTTTAATGAAGTACTGATGACTTAGCCACCTTGGTCTCTTACCTGTGCTTCCCCTCCTTCTTCCATATTGGGATAGTTTGTACTTGCGCATTTTATTGTTTCTTTGAGGAACTTAACTCTTTTTACCCTTAAAAATTCATTTATCAAGACAATTTTATCTAATGGTTACTTGTACAGATTTGTTAAAGTGTGCCTTTTTAAAATATTTTTTTTTAAATTAGATCAAACTAAAACAAACTAATTTGAAGTTGTTTAAACATTTTAATATGCTATTTTAAATACTTCTCATTTACTTCATTCATACAATGGTATAGAGCTAGTCTGTACCAGAGTGAAATCTGAGACAGCCTTCTAGAGTTGTCTTTCTGGAAGGCAAATCTGCCGCCTGAAATTCATGAAGACTGAGGTAAAAAAGGCCCTTGTATATACAGAGGTAGACATCGGTTAAGACATTAATTACAGGTTCTTGTAATAAGTGATACTCCCCAATGAGTGAAAGCCAGAACTCCTTCAGTAAACAGGAAGCAAATATTGTCTTGAATGACTGATCGCTTGACAACTCCAAGAGGGCTTCCTCTGTCTCAATGAGAGGTTCCTGGCAAAGATAGATACAAAGGGCTGTTGAATCTAGTCATGTTGGTCAACAGTTATATCCTCAAAACATTTTGAAAATGCCTAAGGAGACCTGGCAGGTAGCAAACTATTATGGCTTCATTGTTTCAAGTTCAAGCCTACTTTATTTGCCGAAATTGTACCACAAAGTGAATTATCTCCACAAGTTTCTTTCCAGTCATAGCCTCATGTTTTAAGAAGTTAATCCAAAACCATCAGTCAAGGTGGGGTTCAACGTGAGATTAAGATACCTAAATATGCCAGTCATGTAGGTATCTACAAGTACACTATGTGTCCAATCTCTCACTATAGTCAATTGAGATATAGGGCTTAAATCATTCTCTAAAGGTAGGTCTCTACTGTAATTAGATATACTGTAGGGTATGCTGCCTGGCATTCATCCATTATGTCATAAGACCTTTTGTCCATAACCTTTCATAAGCATGTTGTCATAACTGCCAACACATGCAGATGTTGAGATCCTCTTGGTCATCTCAAATGGCAATGTTTAGGCAATGTGCTGACCCACTACTGGATGAAACTTGGATAAAGAATGCCACAAGCAAATGTATGAAATAAATGCAATTTTTAGGTCAAAAAAGAGCATTAGGATTTTTCCACAAGATAGCTTAATCCCATTTGTCTACAAAACATAAAACAGTCTTGAATTCAAGAGAAAAACTATTAAATTTATTCTTTCTATATCACTTTTAGAACACTTTAGGTTTGATATAAGTTTCACTTAGGAAGCCATAAGATTTCTCTTCTAGATTTTTTTTAAAACTCTTGCTTTCAAACAAATCTCAGCTCTTTTGCTACATCGATCTGCTCACTCTAGCCCTTTTTCATATACAGTGTTTTTCTATTATCTTCTCTTGAAATGAACTGCTAAATAATACAGCATCATATAGTTTCCCATCAAGAAAGTATCTCACAAAGCCAAGTGGTCAAGCTGAATTAAATGTATTTCTAGACTCAATGAATTACAAATATTTTGGGGTCACATTTTAGGAGGTTCTGTTATTGGCAGTTCTTAGCAATGCATCAAGTAACTTTATCACTGAACACAAATAACTTTAGCACTGGAAAATAAAATGCATTATAGCAGAGTTGCAAATCTGTCCCCATGTATAATGGAAGATCTTCTAAATGCATTGGGGAAGAATGAGCATTTCTTTATCTGACTGTGTGTAGTTGTTTATATTTAGTAATTAACCAGAAAAATGTAAGAAGCCATTAGCTCTTTTGCAAGATTTGTTGTCTGGTTGCTCATAAAATCCAATCACTTTCATTTCTGATTCTTACCACTGAAAAAGCTCTGTTGGCTTATCAGACTGTATGACATTTTTGCTTTTTGAGATGTCCTGATTTCCACTGGGATAGAGTTTCTTTATAGTAGCTGGTATAGTGCTATGTTTTGGATTTAGGATGAGGATAATATGGATAACACACTGAATTTTTTTAATTGTTGCTAGGTAGTTATAGTGTCTACATTAAGTCAAGGACTTTTCAGCTTCTCACATCCTGCCAGGTGCACCAGAAGCTGGGAGAGTACAGCCAGGACAGCTGACCCAGACTGGCCAAAGGGATATTTCCTACCATGGAACATCATGATCTGATATATACCTGGGGAAGCAAGCTGGGAGGCAGATGTGCTGCTCGGAAACAGACTGGGCATCAGATTGTGTTTTTTTCCACAGGTGGTGAGCAACTGCATTTGTGCGTCGCTTGTTTTATGTTATTATTATTACTGTTACTCTCTTCCTTTGTTATCCTATTAAGCTGTTTTTATCTCAACCCACCAGTTTTTTTCCATTCTCCTCCCCATCCCCTTGGTGGGGGAGGAGTGAGTGAGTGACTGCATGATGCTTAGTTACCAGCTGGGGTTAAACCGTGACATGAGTTTTCGTGCTCAGAATGGTTTGGATAATACCAGATGAAATACAGTTTAGGTACCCTCATCAAGCCTTGTGCTATATATCATTCTTGATATTTCTTCTTCCAACTTTATATTGCAACACAATATTAGCCCTTCCCCTTCACTGCTTGTGTGGGTTTTTTTCTGAGTATCTTCTACCAATTCTTCACTTGGGTGTGAAGCAACTTCACTGACTTTTCTCTTTATCATTTATGTTGTTTCATTGTCTACTGCAAGAATGTACCATTAATCCATTTTAATAACAGAAATCTCTAATCTCAAACTGGATGACACTAGATAATACTGAAATTTTGATGTCTTCTAATAGGCCTGAAAATCTGTAAATTAGTGAGCCTTACTGCAATGACACACTTTAATTTGATAGCTATTCCTATTATTAATAGGAATCCATATGAATTTAGTCTAATTTAGTCTCTGGCTAAATTTGTCTCTCCCACATTCTTAAATTCATTTGGAAGATTTAAAATGCATCTTCATAGCAAGAGTGCCTCCCAAATATATCTAATGAATACTTATTTTGAGGTTTGGTGACACCCCCGCTTGAATTAAGAACATTTGATAGTGATGATGGATATTTTAAAACAGCATACACTTAGGAATAATTTAATTGTAATAAATAGAAGTTTAATCTTGGTTTGAATAAGTTTGACTGGTTGATGGAACCAAGATACAAAAACAATCTTTTGGGGAAAACTATTGTTTTCCCAAAGAGAACATTGTTTTCCAACAAAGAGAAATATGGATTTGCATATCCCAAGCCCGCCAAATCATATCTTTCTGTTCTTCTCTGCTGAGACACAGCCTGAACACCCTCTTCTCACCCCTTCCATGCTATGCTTCCCTCTTTCATCTGAGAGCCTTTCTCCACCATCACCAGCTCTCACACACAGCAATACACCAACAACCATGTTTTTTCCTCCCTTTAATTTCCTGCCTACATTTCCACCAGCAAGAAGCACCACACTCTCCACTTTGTAGAGTTTACCTACCAGATCCTCCCCAGAAACACCTCATGGCAAACACCAATCCCTGCTTTCTGAATAGTCCTGTTACCTTACTGTAGCACAGTCAGGTGAGAGAAACTGAAAGAAAATGGTTGAAGCACCTGAGGTACAATTCAGATACCCAAATACAAGTTTCTGTCTCGAGTATCTGAGATATCTGTAAGGGACTTCTGCATATGAAGGGTGACCTGCAGGAGACATCTGAACAATGGGAGACTAGGCAGAATTTTATAGTTATTGTGAAAAATGCTCATAAAAGTCTATATTTAAGCAAGCAAATCTCCTTCTGTTTCTACCTAGGCACCAACTAACCTCAGTCAGGCACATCTAAATTCTTACCTACTTCCCTCAGGATATCCTCTGTGACTTCGCACTCCTCTCTACCTCCCTTGAGAACTGCTCACATTTGCAGTAGTAGGAAAAGCTTAGAAGAGGTTTTAACTTATTACTCAGTTTGATACCAGGCAGAACATTACAAGTAGATAAAACAAATTATTTAGGAAAGAGAAGTAGGTGGCAAAACAATTAACAGTGTCCAGCAAAGAAATGGACATTTAAGTTTGCCATTTATAGAACCAGTACCAGATAATAGTGATTTGTTGACATCCCAGTCTTCTTACATCTAAAATATATACAGCTGTAATGCCCATAATGTTACAAAAAGCCAGATTGTTTGGAAATATAGGGAAGTTTTCTTTCTCACAATCATTCTGTGTCTACCTGATCCTAGAGCAGCTCAGTATGCCAAAACATAAGGTAACTTGGCATAACATGATTCAGTGTCATACCAACGGTACCTAAGCTAAAGCTTCAGGCTAAGTAACCTAGTTCCTACTGAAAGATGGATAACCTTTTTTTTTGTTTTACCCAGTGAGGGGTGTATAATCCTAGGGGAGCAATGCATCAATATCAGATCCTGTACAGGTACACGAGCAAAGTGGCAGAGTTTTGTTTATGCCACTGGGCTAGAAGTCTGAAGTGCTGGATTTAATTTTGACTCTAATACTTGTGTGATTTCCAGTAAGTTATTTAGTGATCTTTCTGTCACTGCTGTTCACATATAAAATGATGAACTAGTTATTCTTAGCTATAGATATCCCCAATTATAGAAATTACTTTTCTTCCTTACACCCTATAACTGTACTTACTGTATTTCCTACAAATGCATGAACTCTCTAGAACAAATACTGCCTTCAGCTTTACTTAAGTACCACTTATGAAAGCATGAGGTCTCATTTTGGTTTGGGACCTGTAAATATAGTTTAATATGAATATAAAGATCACGTCTCTGTTTTCTTTCACAACATTATAAATAATGAAGAGTTTTTCATTGTGATTTTTTTTCTATTGCTGCTTCATTTACTTCACTGAATCCCCACATAATGTATCAGCACTAAATCAATAACTTTATCTGTTTAAGCAGATGGATCAAAAAACCCCAAAGCAACAGAAAGTAAAAAAAGTGTTATACCATTCTGCACTGTGCCTGTCACTGGATCTGTATAAATTTCTGTGACCATGTGTAATATTGTGTGGTAGGTGTGCTCCTTGACAGTCCCTTGAGGCACACACTCTGTCCAAACCTAAGGGATATGCTAGAGTATGGTTCCTTCTTTCCTGCACACCCTAGCTTCCTGGCATGCAAAACACCAGTTTCTTTCCACAGAAAGATGGTTTTACAGGGGGGACAATGAGCATTCTCATTGCTCCATGGAAGCAGACCATAGTCTGACTTCAACACCTACATCCTGTAAAGCCCACAGTCATCATCTGCCCTACAATGCAGACATAGCTTGCTGAACTCAAAATCTCATTGTGGACAACAGGAAACACACTATGTATTGTAGAGCCAAGAATTTTAATTAATTAGCCTAATTAAAATCTTAACAGTCTCATCAAAATACAGAAAGCCAGCTATTCTTAGTCTAATTAGAAGGATACTGGCACTCATAACCCATATCGATACAGAAAAACTTCCAAATATCCTTGCAATATCTACCCCTTTTCTTTGGTATTATCTTTCCACCATCCCTCTGGACCCCTAAGGTCCAACCGTTACAGTCATCCTAAAGAAGGACGATGGGAGGGAATATTTACAAGAAGTCACCAGCATCCTGGAGGTCTTCAGGAGTGTCATGTTGATGCTGGCTACCTCTTCCTTCTCAGTCCTGGGGCTTGCTTGGATTTCTATCTATACGTTTTCTTAATGCACTCTGCTTTCTCCTCGGGGGGGGGCAGTGGCCCCCAGCCACACCACCCCCAGGCGCACAATGGACTATGGTTTGTCAGGCAGTGACTGCATGGCAGGGGGGTCCCCCTCCCCAGCGGGGCCACCCCCGAGCTGGAGCTGGAGCTGGAGCTGGAGCTGGAGCTGGAGCTGGAGCTGGAGCTGGAGCTGGAGCTGGAGCTGGAGCTGGAGCAGGGCAGGCAGCAGTCACTGGCCCCAGCGCAGGGGTTAAACAAACAAACAAACAAACAAAAATCATAGAAGGTTTTTTCACTGAATAGGACAGCTTAGGTTATAAGTTTCTGAATGCGACCTTGCTAGTAGTTCAAGGCTCTGTATAATATTTTAATGATTTTTTTCTCTTCTGATTGTCTTAAATTTGGAGAGAGATGGGGCAGCAATCAGTCTACCTGTTGGAGGCTGTTATATAAGCTGAATAAAAAAAGGTTTTAAAGCTTTGTAGTTCCCAAGATCTGTTAGCATTTTGTTTGCATGTACTTTGTTTATTTGGCTATTATTGTTGCTGTGTTTGCATTTCTCTGTCTTTTCTCCTAGAAAATGAGTTAGATATTGTTGTTCTTCACCTGGGAGGTACCGTTCTTGCTAGGAACACCAGGGACAATTTGGAAAATGGGAAGCTCTCTAATGTCCTATGAGCTTCTCATTTTGTGATCTTTGTAGAATATTTTCCTTCATAACTGTTCGGTTTTTATTGTACCTCAAAGCCTGACCCTGTAGAAGAGGTATAAAGCTTATGAAGGAATCAGATGTCTGTTAACTCTTTATTTGTTTGTTACAGCAACTGCTTTTACCATTATAAACTGCAGGCAGTCCTGAAGTAAAACTAGTCAAAATTTTTTACACTTTTTCTTTCTCCTTTTTTCTGCTTAAAATTGTTATGGCAGAAAGAAAACATACGTTATATATAAACCCAAGATTTTACTTGCAGTATAAATGAAATCTTAATAGTCCAGTCAAATAATTATTATTATTTTTTACAAAAAAAGAAATCTACTGAGTGAAGGTGACAAGGAATTAGCAGTGGACACTGCAGGGCGGCCCCTGTGAGGACAGGCCAGTTCCAGCCGTCTCCAACCCACCCACTGCAGGGCACAGCCGAGCCCCGCGGCCAAGGTGGGGGTGTCTCGGGGAAATTGTGTATAAGAAAGGGCAAAAACATGACACAGGCAGTGAGGAGTGAGGAAAAAAGTGTGAGAAATAGCACCGCAAGCACCAAGATGAGAGAGGGAGGAGGGCAGGAGATGGTCCAGATGCTGGAGAAAAGATCCCCTGCAGTCCATGGAGGGACCACAGTGAGCAGATGCCCGTGCTGCAGCCTGTGAAGGACCCCACGGCACAGCATGTGGGCATCTCCTGAAGGAACTGTGGCCTGTGGAGAACCCATGCTGAAGAAGGAGAAAAGCATGATGAAGAAGGAGCATCAGAGAGGAGCTGTTACAGACTGACTACAACACCCCATTCCCCCTCCCCCTGCACCGCTTGGAGTGGGAGAAGGTAGAAGAGTCTTGAAAGCAGTAAAGTTGAGCCTGGGAAAAGGGAGGCTGCAGGAGAGGGTTTTAGGTTTTGTCTTTGTTTCTCACCATCCAACTCTATTTTAATTGGCAATAAATTAGATCAGTTTTCCTCAAGTCAAGTCTGTTTTGTCCATGACAGTACTTGGTAAGTGATCTTGTCTTTATCTCAACCTGTCTTTATCTCAAGGCACAATCTATTTCAGGCTATTTTTTCTTATTTTCTCCACCTGTCCTGCTGAGGAAGGGGAGTGAGAGAGTGGCTGGGTGAGCATCTGGCAGCCAGACAAGGTCAACTCACTGGAAGAAAGAAAAATAAATTTAAAAAACGAATCCTGTTGTACAGAAAAGTTGTAAGTAATAACAGCAACACACAACCTTGTTTTACACACACTTCCGGGATTTTACTTTTCATTTTTCTGGGTTTTTCTATTACCCTTCACTTATCTCTGAGGTGCTAACTGATGTCTTCCATTTGTTGGTGTAGGGGGCAGTGAGCCATCAGCATCCCTTGTAAGAGTACGATGCTGGTGGTTTCTCCACCATTAACCTCCATGGGCTGCAGTAGGACACCATGGTCTTCTCCAGGGGAATTTCTTCTCCAGCACCTGGAGCACCTCCTCCCCCTCCTTCTGCACTGACCTTGGTGTCTACAGAGTTGTTCCTCTCACACATTCTCACTCTTCTCTGTGGCTGCAATTGCTTTTGGTGTTGTACGGGGTTTTTCCCCCCCTCTTCTTAACTATGTTGTCCCAGAGGCTCTGTCACTGTCGCTGATGAGTTTGGCCTAGGCCAGCGGCAGGTCCATCTTGGAGCCAGCTGGCATGGGTTCTATCAGACATGGGGGAACCTTCTAGCAGCTTCTCAGAGATTTCACCCGTGTAGCCTCCCCACTACCAAAACCTTGCCACGCAAACCCAATGCAGATGTGACTAGCAATGGCAATACAGCATTACTGATCTGCAGGGCTACACTCCAGAGAGGTAACATGACAAAACATTGAACAGAAAACAAAATTTTCCAAGATACTGAAGTTATTCACATTTATTGAGGTCTTAATATTAAATAACCTATTTCTCTTTATACTAAATAAGCAAACATGAGGCATTTGCATTCCATATACACCCACTGCCCTTGATTTAGCCACTCTCACAAATGTGATTATGGAATGGACATAACTGCTTCTGCTTTTAGCTGCTTTGCCCAAACAGGCAATTTCTTGCCCAGACAGGAAATTTCTAGGACTAAATCTGTTCCAGGTGCTAATGCGTGAGTGAGAAGAATAGCTTCTCAGAGACACTTGTCTGAACTGGAATAGCATATATATTGCCTCATGATCAGGACCTGTGGCCCAAATGGTGATTAGCTTTCTCAAGGCTTTTCTTTGTTCAAACTGAACACAAGGTATTTATCACACTGTTTTCACCAAGGCAAAATCATGTGAAAAGAGGCAAAACAAACTTATCGGAGCTGCACAACTGAAACACTTTTCTTTATATCATTAGAATTATCTTTGTCAGATAATGGATTTTTATCACTTTAGTATACATGAAGACTGCTTAGGTCACAAAGCCCAAGAAATTACAAAAAGGAATATGTTTAGTTCTCTAAAACTAACAACTTATTTTTTGTTCCGGAGGAGCTTTACCTATATTTTGTTGGCCCTTGATTGATTGTTCAGGTATTTATACAAGCCAATAAACTGACTATGCTTTTTATCTCATTAATGAGAGAGAACACGAGTGGAGAAAATAAAGTTTTTATTACCAAATGAATAGCACAGCAGGGTACGATTTGATAAATAGAACATTTCATTTTACCACATGGGCCTTCCTACTGCAGTCCACATCTCCTAAGTAATTTAATGAACTGTGATGATTGAACCAGTGCCAGTTTTAATACTCAACATTTTAATCAGCTAGCAAAATAAGTTATAACTGAGCAACACTTGAATAGTACTTGAATGTGTAAAGGAATAAGTTGCTGAGAATGATGCTAGTGACTGTGGATGAATTAGAGAAATAGAAGTCTCTGCTGGATTTAACTAGTTGGACATTCGGAGTCATTATTATTCTCCTTGTGTCAGTCATTTGAATTTTGCTTTTTTATAATCTAATGAGGTTTACTTTGCTATTCACCTGGTCTTCCTGTATCTGTATTATCTTTCCATTATTTTCTTACCAAATTTGACCGTATTGCTGGCATCCAGCATAGCTCCGGAACTGGAAACACCACATTCATACACCTAAGTGTATATATGTCCATTGGTGTGCATGCATATGACTTGCAGTAATGCAGGCCTCTAACTGCCGCAATAGCAGAAGTAAAAGCACGGTCCAAGAATGCCTCTGCAGTAGGAGGCATTCTTCTGAAGGAATGTTTTATCTGTTACGTTTTGCTCATACTCTTAGTTTCCTGGCACTTCAGTCCCCAGTGTCCTCTGTCCTTGCGTGGGGTAGGCTGGGGAAAGGTGGTTTCTGTGGTGGACATCTCTAGTTACCGCAGTGAACCAAGCTGCTGGATGGAGGTACTGCAGAGAAGGTGTGTGTGTGTCTGTCTGGGATTGATAGAACCCCTCTTAATTACAAGAAGCAGAAAAAGGAGTAGAACTAAGATGCTGAAAGACAGTAGGCTTCCAGAAAATTAGACAGTAGATTTTGGCTTTCTGCTCGCAACCACTCATTCAGTCCAATGATGGAAATTGCCATCAAAGTGGCCTAGAGCCTGTTAAATTTGGTATAATCATTTTACAAAAGACTGCCCTACTTTTCCTCCTGCTTGTTTTAGAGAATAATATGAAGGGACAAAAAAACCAAAAAAACCCAACCCTCTGAGAAGACAGCATCTGTCTCTCCAAGTAGGAAATGAACAGCACCCATTTACACAGCTATTTTCTACTTTATGTCTTAGTCACTCCAAGAAAAGGGAGGGGTGAGGAGGAAAAGTGGAACAGACAGTTTTCATTCAAATTAACTTGAAGGGATTATAGTAAAACTACCCGTTATTTGTAATGGCAAACCGATAGGTCCGTATTTGGTATTTAACAAATCCTATAGCACTAGGGATCATGTTTTCCCTGATGAAAAAATGAATGCTTATCAGATATTCATGAACTTGCTGTTAATTTTTATACATCTCACATTTCAATTCTAAATATTAGCATTGATCAAATACTACTCAATCAATAATTTCTGGGACTTATTTCATAGCTACTTTCAATAATGATTTCTGATGCATTACAAAATTGCTGGAACTGTGTGTTCAGACACCTGTCTGACAGCTGTAATAGCATGTCACATATGCATTTCCTTTGTAAAAGGTTATGCAACTTTATTAAGTCATTTCAGAGGTGTATTAAAAAAAAGTTAGAAATTTATGTCATATTCACAATAGGTCCTTCACAAACAGCATTTTGGTGTAATATTGAAAACTTCACACACATGGTAATTGTACTGTAGCCATATTCCATTGTATATTTATTCTGAATTTTCTCCTTCACTGCTTCCTCCTACTCTATTATTTGTCACTTTATTTAATTTCTATGTTTGATACAGTGCCTATTGTTCTAATGGAAGGATTCTAATAGCCTTCACTGGGTGTTGGATTGCACTCTGAGCCTTTGTGTCTGAACAAAAATACACATGACAAGTTAATCTGTAAATCAATTACTTCAGAAAAAATATTTTAAACCATGAAATTAAAATAATACTTGTTATAGGTGCATAAATGATCATACTCTCCTTATTCAATTGCCAATCTATGATATAGCCAAAGAAAAATAGTCTATTTTTTATTTGCTTCATAATTTTCAGTATAATTTCAAA
Source organism: Aramus guarauna (assembly GCA_013400195.1). NCBI lineage: Eukaryota > Metazoa > Chordata > Aves > Gruiformes > Aramidae > Aramus > Aramus guarauna. Next base: position 94,249 of record VXBL01009957.1, read on the forward strand.
TACTGGTTTTAATGTATTTATTTTTCTATTGGTGCTTTTAAGAATGTGTTTAGTAGGAATTCTACTGTTGACTCAACTGCATTGAAATGCTTAACTTAAAAATTAGTCAATTTCTTCAGGATATTTTATTGTAGAGAGGTAAGCTATTGTGATGAGACCATTGCTTCTCATGGTTTGATTATGCTTAATACCACAAGGGACTATTAGCTCATGTATATTCTAGGCTATTAAATTTCACACGGTTACTGCCTAACTGCATCCAATTGCTCCAGCTAACCTCTTGCAAATTGCATGTTTAACTAAAGCATATCTCTTGGAAAACTCCATTTTGATAGAGAACCCACCACTTCAACAAGTTCTCCATATTTTCAGTCATTGTTAAAAATGTGCCTATATTCTTATTTTGTTTTAGTGAGCTTCCCATTCTTTGATTGTTTTATACCTTTCTCAAAACCAAAAATAACGAGTCCTTTTGCACCCATATCTACTTCTATCCTTGTGAAGATACTTATCATTGCAATTAACTTTGTCTTGGATAGGCAACAAGAATGTATACCAGGAATATATGCAATACTCCAAAATCAGTCTCATCAAAGTCAAATATAGCAACAAAACCACTCCTGTGATTTTCTTGCTTGTCCATTACCAGAAGCCTTAAATATATTGCTAATATCCAGTCAATTTTCCAATTTAATCAGATTTGCTTGACAAAATTTATTTCCTACAAAGTCCTACTGACTATTGTAGCACAATGCTTGTTGCCTGGCTCCTCATCAACCAGGTCCCACATTTAGCATATCGTTTTTTGTTTGCTAGTTGTTTTGTTTTTTTTTTTTTAAACTATTATCTAGAATACTGGCCTGTATTTGAGCTGATAATCTGGCTTGTTCTTTCTCAGTACTTACTCAAACATTAGGAGCTTACCAGTATTCTTCATGCATGTTTCAATATGTATTAAAAATTGTTCTTAACAGACAGATGTTTGTGAAAGACAGGTGTAAATTACCAGGACCTGTCAATGTATAACTGTAATGCTGTTGTCCAGCATTTTCCCAAGTTACTAATTGTCTTGAAAGTACATTATGTTTTACATATTACAAGCAAGCAAACCAATAATGCATAATTGCTTGCTTGTGATCCCCATTCTGTTTTAATGCTATCAATGCTACTGTATGTTTATATTTTATTGTACATAATTTTTTACTGGAAATAAATTTTATTCAGAGAGTGCCTAACTTAAAGCTTAATTGGAGAACACAAATTTTATGATAATATAAATAATAAATAATGACAAAACAAACAAACCAAAAATAGAGTAGAACTCAGTTTCAAAGGAGAGGCTTTTGCAATGTGACTATTGTAGGCATCTATGTACCCCAAACTTTTCATTGCCTTCAGTGATGCTGTTCACATACGCACTCAGGTAAATATCTGAATATCATTAGTTCATATGTAACACATCTATTTAAGGAAATATGAAACATTATAGAAAAGAATGTTAGAAATATATTCCAAAAGGATGATGGTGTATTCTGAGAAAGTATGGTTTTCAAAGGTTATCTCTCAAGTAGATGTCTCCTGATTGTCTATGTAGTGTAAGCACACACAAAAAAAGAATGTACAATTAGTATGATCAGACAACCTTTTACTTCTGACCTAAGACCTTATTTTAACTGTAACTATGTTGTGGTTTCTTTTTTTTTTTAAAAAAAAAAGAAAGCAGATAGTGTAATCTTATTCAAAAGAAATCATATATTTCCCCTCAATACTGTACAAACTTGGCAGAGCAAAATGCATATATATATCATTTCCTGAAGTGTGAAAACATTGTGGCAAGGACTATAAGTGATTTATCCTGACACAGAAAGCATGGAAGACAGATCAACAGAGAGTATTGTAAAATTCCTTGCAGATTCTTTGTCTGATATCATTTATAAGCTGTTTACTAAAATATTAAACCTTTTTATCTTGGAAGATTAAAGACAGCCAAATTAGATTCTGGCACATAGACTTGTAGAAGAATTAGATAGCTTTGTTATTGTAATGAGGTCAGAAATAATGTTTCTTGGGTTTTATGAATTGCTAATTTAATTCTTGAGAGCAATTTACATTCGGGAACATTCTGCAGTTCCATTTTTAGTGCAAAAAAAAAATCAATATTTTATTCTCTTTCTTTAAAATATTGCTTGCAAAGTATACAACTAGTTGGCTTACAAATAAATGCCTTCACTGGGGTTACCTGCCAGCTGTCAAGTCTGGATGATCAGTAATTTACAAATTACTATGAGAACTTACCATTAAGCCTAATTTTGAAAGCCTTTTTGACTATAAAACTGACCAAACTTGCTAAACAAGTAAAACATAAGACAGTCACTGAAACATGATCTCTGCATTATTTATTCTATGATACAAGTAATATGTTTACTTTGCCATCAAAATTTTGTTTCTGAAATAAACATTTATCCACTTGTCCCACCCATAATTATAATCAGGCAAAAGAACTCTGTCTGCGGTGGAACATTGGAGAGGGATTGCTTATCAGGGAGTGTAGTGATAGGACAAGGGGTAATGGGTTTAAACTAAAAGAGGGTAGATTTAGACTAGATGTTAGGAAGAAATTCTTAACTGTGAGGGTGGTGAGACACTGGAACAGGTTGCCCAGAGAAGTTGTGGATGCCCCCTCCCTGGAAGTGTTCAAGGCCAGGTTGGATGGGGCTTTGGGCAGCCTGGTCTAGTGGAGGGTGTCCCTGCCCCTGGCAGGGGGGTTGGAACTAGATGGTCTTTGAGGTCCCTTCCAACCCAAACCATGCTACGATTCTATGATTCTATGATTAAGGGAAAGACAAATGCATAACCATTTCTTTAAGGTGTCTCCTGCAAATTCTACTGTGAAAGAAGAGTCATCATCATAATGTGATAACACTGCCACACTGCTTCCCAGCCTCTTTTGGTCACCCTGAGGCTTTGCCCTTGGAAGACGTTTTTAAGGGTGTATGTGGGTGTGTACATTTGTAAATTTAAATTACACAACTTGTATACAGCTTGCACTATGTGGATACATCTGAAATCTTCTCACAAAGGTTTCAAGAAGATTGTGCATTTGGTTTGGGTTGCCTTATGAAAAGCTTGTGATCTGTGTGGCGGTGTCACAGAGAGAAACCATATGGCCATATGCTCCTTCTGTGCACAGATCTCCAAGGAACAATTAGAATTTAAATTTCTTATATAATTTACACATCCAAAAAAAAAGACAGGACAGTACTTAAGAGGAAAAAAGAGGGAGTAGGAAATGGAGTGGAAAGGGAAAGAAGTAAGAAATGCATCAGTATTTTTTGTATGAATATAACTGAGTAGGTTTTTTTTTTTCAAATTAGTATAGAAAAGAATGGTATTTGCTTTCCTTTGGATGCATTAAAAGACGTTGGGAACTTTCTTGGCTGTCTCCTCCCAAAAAACTCAGAGCTAGGAACCATCATGAAAATATGAGCTAAGGTATTAAAAATATTCATCCAGAACTAGCAGATGTGACAAATTGCATGCTACCTTTTGCAACTAAAGGCTAAGTAAGATATTCTAGTTTGTGTTTAATGGCACAAAACACTTGACTTCAGGCAACTGAATCAATCTTTTTAGCTATTAAATCCTGAGAGATTACAAACAACCATTGCTTTCTATATATATGTTGAATAATTAATTGAAGTCAGTGCAGCCTTAATTGATTGATGGCAATAGAAAATATAATACCAAAGATACATGTCATGATTCTGCCCCAGCGGGCAGCTAAGCACCACACAGCCGCTTGCTCACTCCCCCTGAGAGGAGAACTGAAAGCGTAAAAGTGAGAAAACTGGTGGGTTGACATAAAAACAGTTTAATAGGAAAAGCAAAAGCCACGCACACAAGCAAAGCAAAACCAGGAATTCATTTACCACTTCCCATCAGCAGGCAGGAGTTCAGCCATCTCTAGGAAAGCAGGGCTACATCACGTGTAACAGTGACTTGGGAACACAAATGCCATCACTAGGAAAGTCCCCCACTCTCCTTCTTCTCCCAGCTTTATATGGTGATCATGACATCATATGGTATGGAATATCCCTTTGGTCAGTTGGGGTCAGCCGTCCCAGCTGTGTCCCCTCCCAACTCCTTGTGCACCCCCAGCCTCCTCGCTGGTGGGGTGGGGTGAGAAGCAGCAAAGGCCTTGGCTCTGTGTAAGCACTGCTCAGCAGTAACAAAAACATCCCTCTGTTATCAACACCTTTTTCAGCACAAATCCAAAGCACAGCCCCATACTAGCTACTATGAAGAAAATTAACTCTATCCCAGCCAAAATCAGCATAATACAAAAATACTTCAAGCAATACTTCTATATGGTAAAGGATGGAGTCTCAATTTATACAGACATAGACCACCTGGTGATCACTTTTTTTTTTTTTTAAATAAAGGTTAAATGAAAGATCAGATCCATAAATCACAGGTGGAAAAGTCACTTTAAACTGCTTATTTTACTGGCAAGACTGTCTTGCTCTCTAAATTATGTCTCCTGGGCAGAGATTCAGCTGTGTAAATACCTAGCACCATGCACTTGGCATGCACTGAGGCATCTGAAACATTCAGACGTGTAGCTCCCCACGGGGCTAGAAGGTGCAACAGAAGATCTGCAGGAAGACCTCTGCTCTTCTGGGTTGGCAGCTATGGGTTAATCAGGATACAGGCAGTGTTTACACACCTGAACACTTTCTCTAGGGTTTTGCTCATTCTCATTTAAGCCTCTCAGATGATGATTTGTCAGCTTGGACTAACAGCTAATATAGAACTTTTGCAATTCAGTCTGATTTTACAAACTCTATCTTATTGTTCTTTTCCTATGTTCTTACATCTTATCTTTTCAGAATAAGTTTGATCCTGTTGCCTGGAATGGATGCAAAAGACTATTTGCAGCAGAACAGGCCTCTCATAAAAGCTCAAGGAGCCAGCCAAAGTCTGGGAAATATAGGTTCTCCTTAGCCACATTAACCCCTGCACCTTGCAGGGAGAATTTTTACTTCCTGCTCTCAGTATGCTTTCACATTTTTATTTGTCTTATGTAGTCTGTACATCAGCCTCATTCTGATGAAATCTACTTTAACTTTTTTCTTCAGGCATGCATCACCAAGGTTATAATATTCTCTTTGACCTCAGATTTTGTACCTAACCGGGTCAACTGGGACCATGCTAGGATATTTTCCTCAATTAGTGATGTCACCTTTGTTTCCTCAAAAGACTTTTGGTATACTCTAGCACAGCTTTTCTTTCTCTTATTTTGTTTTCTTCTGCTGTCTCCCTTACATTGAATTTTCATTTAACTCAAAATGTTCAAACAATTTCTCACACAGATAACCTCAGCAGCATGGTATCTAAATTCTACAGAAAAATGCTTCATTTTTTGTGTATTCTAAATAAATTGTTTCTATAATGCTACCCCAGTAACTCTCCATATATTGTCTAATAAAATGTCTTTACCACCCACATTTAACCCATCCAATGTGCTGTCTTTCTACAGCTATAAGAATTATCTTGAGTTTGTGCACATTTGTTTTTTAGGACCAAGAATTGTATATGAGGAATGGGAGATGCAAATTTAAAGAAAAAAAAAAAAAAAAGGGATCTGTACTTGTTTTGACTGGGAGAGAGTTAATTTTTTCATAGTAGCTGGTATGGGGCTATAGGTTAGATTTGTGCTGAAAACAGTGTTGATAACACAGGGATGTTTTCGTTACTGCTGAGCAGCGCTTACACAGAGCCAAGGCCTTTGCTGCTTCTCACCCCCCCCCACCAGTGAGGAGGCTGGGGGTGCACGAGGAGTTGGGAGGGGACACAGCTGGGACAACTGACCCCAACTGACCAAAGGGATATCCCATACCATATGATGTCATGATCACCATATAAAGCTGGGGCAAGAGGAAGGAAGGAGGAAGGATGTTCAGAGCGATGACATTTGTCTTCCCAAGCAACTGTTACACATGATGGAGCCCTGCTTTCCTGGAGATGGCTGAACACCTGCCTGCTGATGGGAAGTGGTGAATGAATTCCTGGTTTTGCTTTGGTTAAGCACACAGTTTTTGCTTTCCCTATTAAACTGTCTTCATCTCGATCCATGAGTTTTCTCACTTTTACCCTTGCAATTCTCCCCCCCATCTCATTGTGGAGAGTGAGTGAGCAGATGTGTGGTGCTTAGCTGCCTACCAGAGTTAACTCACAACATGGTCTTAAGAAGGTAGTGTGGGGTTCAGGCAAAGCCAGTACTTTTGATGTAGCTATCAAGGGCTTCAACCAGAGTTCTACAGAAAGTGAGAATAGGGGGAATAAATAGTTTCAGAATATATCGCTGATGGTTTTACTTTTACATGTCCTGGTGCTAATGGGTGAGGGCAAAACCATCTGAAAGGAAGGGAGAAATCCAGAAGAAATGTGCTCTTTCCTGGAAGAGAAAAATAAACCTCTTTCATTTCTGAGAAAAGCCTTGATAATTTCTGAAGAAAAAAATTACAGTTAATCTGCATTGCCTCTTTCACAGAATTGTGCCATGACCTTGCTATAAGAAGTTGTGTAGAAGTGAAGTGGATGGTCTCATACAGCTATCACAGTAATTTCCACACCACTGAGTGGAAGACATCAAAGACCAGTCACTGGTCCATAGGCCAAATAGCTTTGACTGGCTCCCAGCCATGCTGTTTAGGTTTAGCCATGCTCTAGAGGAAACTGGACTACAGCCCATGGCAATGGGCTATCCTCTGGTGCCTTACGGTGTCCCCTAAAGTGTATTTTTTTTTCCTATGTGTTTTCAGTTCAAAGTGTTTGAAACAACATCAAAAGTGTGTTGCAGGCCACTAGAGCTGCTCTTTTGTTGCACAAAACAATGCACATGCTGGGTGCTCTAGCATGTGTTACAGGGGTCCTATAGCAGCACTATGGAAGGAAGGAGAAGCCAAAACTAGTGCAGATTCTTCCATGCTAGCCTTTTCCTTCTTTTTTAAGAGGAAATGGAGAAACATGAGTAACCCTTGTCTGGCAGAAAGCTAATTGTAGTGATCTGGATGACAGCCGGGAAGCAAGCTGACAATTAAGCAGTACAGATGGACAAGGGTTCAGTGCTTCAGTTTGCTCCCTGGTGTTGTAATTGTCATTGTAGATATACTCATCTACCTCTATCAAAATCAGCTGTGTGGCATGTGCTACCTAAATGGAACATACATGCAGAGGGGGGTATGAAGACATCAGTTCAAAAGTACATTTCCTATACTAAAACTGTTTTCATAAAGTCTGAACCTAGAAGAATGCTGTCATTTAATCTATACACACTATACCTGTCATTGTTCAATAGCTTTGTACCTATTGATGTCAGTTATGCTCAACTTAATCATCTGGAACAGCTGGTGCTAAGGTACACTTTGTTTCCATGTGATTTCTGAAATGCAGAAACCTTTCCATATGGCTATCACTTACCGACTTGATTTGAATTCCTTTGTCCTCTTCCTCTTAAGGAGGACAATAGTGCTAGTAAATACTTCAGGAATGTCATCTTTTCTCAGGTGACTATCAGTGACAGCTTTAGATGTAAGAAGCCTTCCCAGGAAAGGCTCTTCATTCAAGAGCTCAACAGTTTTTGTTCTTCCCTTAACAGAAACTCACTCTGCAATGTTTATTTATGCCATAGCACCCCTGAGTTACACAGGGGTCGAATTTATGCCACATATGTAAGCTCCCATGAGGACATGGATATTGTGATAAGACAAACTTCCCTGTGAATGACAAGCATGATTAAAATGTGTACTATGACTGTTAGCCACTCATCTGTCATCAACTTTCACACGAAGGGTGGAGAAGCAGAGAAACAGACGTAAGCAGATTTGATCACTCAGACTTTTAATGAAAGGACATTCATCTATAGCAAGCTTAAAGTGGTGAGGAAGCAGTTCAGTTTGATTAAAGCAAAATTTGAACACTTCTCTGTGATGGTGAAGCTGCAATAAGCAATTTTATATGAATTTACCACATGCCAGAAGGACAAAATGTATTTTAAAACATCAGTTAATAATTACTCAACAGTGATTTTTAAACTGTTAAATTAAGTAACCCAACAAGTGTAATGTTTATTCAGTTAAGGTTTTATCGACTCATTGTAGAATTTTTGCTGCATATTTTTGGTAAATATTATGGGTATGATCATATGATCAAATGCACTTGCATCTCCATGGCTTAACAAGCTACTGCCTAGCAACTGAGACAGCTGACCACATTCTTGATCTTAATCGGCGCCAATTATAAGTCACATTTATTGGCCTCCATTGTATTTTATTATATAATGTAGGGGCAAAAGAAGTGTTGAGATTGTAAATGCACTTGCAATAAAATGAAGAACAAGAAAAGACCTTATCTTATGAAAGAGGCACAGCCTTACTTGGCTAAGCTGAATACCAGCTTATATAGCTTTTGTTTATTTAAACAGCTAAAAATATTTAATCAACAGGTCTTTCAAAAGCTTGGCAAAGTAGTGTGGTTTATTATTAGGTAAGTTTCATATCTGAAGGAGGGTCTAACCTTTGTAAAGGTACTTCCATGAGTAGTAAGTAATAATTTTTAATGAGATTGTATATCTACATGACTATAGGAAGTATTAGAGCATGGCAAAAACACTACGTGATTGTGCCATTATTTTCCCCAAGGCAACAAAATAGTATAATGTAATGAGTGATAATGATAAAAATATTTCTCTCATATTTAAGCTTAAAAATTATTCTCTCATATCACACACCAAAACTAAGGAAAAGTATGCATATGAAAGCACATCTTTACTATACTTCATGTCTAACAGAAACCAGTGAAACCCCCTGCCTGCCAGCTTCAAACATCTACTCAAAGAGATATGATTTTCTCCAGTAAGTGGTGAATAACTACTGGAATTTTAAAAGGTGATATCTAAGGCAAATATGTAGTTGTATATATTATTTATGAAAACATTTTATCTGACATTTAGGGATATGGTAGTACAATGATTGTAGAACACGGAAGGCAGGTAATCACTTCTCCTGGAGGTTTTTCTATCAGGAACACTAAAACTTTAAACACAATTCCAAAGATCTTCACTTTGCGGAAAAGATTCTCAACTATTTTAATAAGAAAGGCTTTAGCCATAAGGATTTTACACCACTTATAGGATTATTATATCTGTGACTTACAGGAAAAGCATTACACAACACACATTTTGTTTTTATCTTAAAATTGCTATTGATCAACAGTGCTTTCACCATTCTGTAGCACATTCAATCCAAAGCCAGAGGCAAGAATAAGGAGACGCAACAGGTCATATGTGTTCTAAAGGAAAAGTTATCTGTGTAAAAGGAAGTTATTATCAAACCAGGAGGCTAAGTCCTCATTGAACCGGCACTAGCCCTTCAGCTTCTGACACATGCTTTTTCAAATACTATTCATTTTTCTTTAGACGGTGTAAATTGTAGGCTTTGTTTTCAATCAGTTGTATCAGAATATCAGTCATCCTTTTTTATTCTTTAACACGGCTTTTTTAATTATTCCTTTAACATAGGCTTTTTAATATTATTTTCTCCACAGTTAAAAATGTTCTTCCTTCTGTGTTGCCGTCTTCTATTTTTTAGGGTATTTTTCTATACAGGAGCACCAAATGCACTTTCCTCAGTATTTTGGTATTACGTTTGTTTTCCATCCATTCTCTCGAGCTACATTACTAATATTACCTTACAATTTGACTGTCTTAAATCTTGAAAGCTCACCTGTGTCAAACCCCAGTTTTCATAAATACACTTTGAGAGCAATTTCTGTGGTGTGTACAGGATCTCTGCTGCATTCTGTGACGGTCCCTCTGCAGCAGAACTCTGCCTCTAGTGCTACTGCTTTTGGGAGCTTTGGAAGAATTTGTCAAGTCAGCCTATGCCACCTCATTTCTATCACTTTATGTTTATAGTAAGGGAGATGAAAGTGGCAAAATAAAGTGCTATAGTTTGTAGCATCCAGATCATCAGGGCTTTGGCAGGTATTTTACTTCTATCTGAAAGCCAGTTTAAAGGCTTTAAGTATAATTTTTTAAAACATTACATATTGTTCAAGGAATTTTAGTCACATAATTCTGGCCAGCCAAAGAAAAGGAATATTTCAAATGTTCACTAACATGGTTAATTAATCAAGTTTTCACATCCCCAGTAGCCACCAGTTCCAATAAACTTACCAGCATCCAGTTAGCTTTTGCTACTACTGAAAGCATAATTATCCATCTATATAACAAACTCTCAGAAGAAGAAATAGAGGCAGTTTTGAAGAACAAACCTGTTAAGATAGTCCTAGAGAAATGTGAGTTATTTAAGCACAGTACATCAATGCTTTTAAATTAAGTAATCTCTCAGGTCTTAAGCATTCTGATATTTGAAAATTAATCTCTTGGCAAAAGGCACTTTCCTTCCAATTCAAACAAGACAAAACTCTGCTAACTCTAAATACATTGGCATAATCAATGAAGTCTTTCTTTAAAAGAAAATGGGCATTTTTTATCTACTTTTTGGAGGATAAAATTTTAATACAGCTTATGATTTCTGCCATAAAACTGTTCAATGTTAATGTAAATATACCTGTAAGCTACTTTGTAGGGTAGACTGCTTGGAAGAGTCACATGGGATAAGGCTCAGGAGGGAAGGGGGGGGCCAGGAAAGCTGGTTAATATTCAAGGATCAGCTTCTCCAAGCTCATGAGAATTCTATTCCAAGAGACACAAAGTCAGGCAAAAATGCCAGGAGGCCTGCATGGATGAACAAAGAGCTCCTAGCCAAACTCAAAGACAAAAAGAAAGCATACGGAGAGAGAGCTGGCACTGTTCAGCCTGGAGAAGAGAAGGCTCAGGGAGAATCTCATCAATGTCTATAAATACCCAAAGGGAGGGTGCAAAGAGGACAGAGCCAGGCTCTTTTCAGGAGTGCCCAGTGACAGGACCAGAGGCAATGGGCACAAACTGAAGCACAGGAGGTACCATCTGAACATTAGGAAACATTTTTTCACTGTGATGGTGACTGAACACTGACACAGGTTACCCAGGGAGGCTGTGGAGTCTCCCTCCTTAGAGATAATCAAAAATCATCTGGACACAGTCCTGGGCAACTGGCTCTAGGTGGTCTTGCTTGATCTGGTGGGTTGGACCAGATGACCTCCAGAGGTCCTTTCCAACCCCAACCATTCTGTGATTCTGTGATAATTCCTTCCTCACTCATTCTACCTATTTAGATAAGGCTACTGTCTCCCACCTCACATTCAGGTGCTATGAACTTGGATGATGCCACCCTGGTGGCTTTTCAAATAACGCTTTAGAGATGTTTTTCCATAGACAAATTCTAATCGGTCATCTGATAAGTTGAAGCAGCGTGTATTCTACTTTCTGAACTCCCTTGCAATGGATAACACTTTTGTCTATAAAAATGCTCTTGGCACGACAACAGGACAAATCTGTATCTTCCCACCAAGTACAGAGTGAACCAGTGGCTCACCTGAGCTTCTTGAGGCAGTTCCTCCTTTCATCTATCAATCAAAAAAGTGCAGTTGCTCTTAATGGGGGAACAGCCATTCCTTCTCAGCAAAATAACACATCTTCTGCTATTGAGGCTATTCCTCTCATTTACTCAAATTATAGCTTCATCATAAATCACCCCAATTAAGGCACCTATTTTCTTCTTTTTATTATTTAAAGCAGAGGGATTTTTGCTGTAATGACTTGCAACATAGATTTGTCTTTTTTACTTTTTCTTTTTCTTTTTTATTTTTTTTTTCCAGTTCCTTGGTACTCCTCCTGGGTGCTGTTTCCTCCTGCAGGACTTCTCCTGAAAACAATATAGCAAAAAGGTACCATGTGCAGTCCCACAGGGCGCCTGAAATTACAAAGAACTCCTGCTTTATAATACAATACTGGAAGCCAATTTTATACTGGGGAAAAAACCTGTGACATTGTTTTCCACCTTTGGAAGCTTAAAGACATCCTTGACAGTCATAATTTGGCCCCATCGTTAAGATAAAGAAATGTTTACAGCTGGCCATGGCACCTATTACTGCATCTAACATTTCTAGTACCTCTTACTTTGTACCTTTGCAAATATTCTCAGTTGAGCCTTACAATATCCTCATAAATCATGTAAATATCTCATTTGAAAGATGAACAACCTTAGGTGCAAATATCTCAAAGGATTTGCCAAAAGTCACACAAGTAAGTGACAGAGAATAAAACCTAGGAATATTGATTCTCAATTCTGTATTCTAGCCGCTAAACTCACTCTTTCATTTTGATGCACCCAAACTCAAACACAGTAGGACTGTTGACCTGATTAAATTTGAAAATACTCAAGTTAGATTTATTTTCTTCTTTATGTGTAACTTTGTACCTTCTGTGTGCACACAAAATATTTACTACACTGCTGTTTATTAGCAAGGTATTTATGTCCTAATATGCTACTTTTGCAGAACATTAATGTTACATAAAAGTGGTTGCCAGTAGAGTCCTGCTGTGAAGTACATGTTCCTTTAAGCATGAAAGCAACAGTAGGTTCAATTTTTTGTAGCAAATTAATTTGCCAAACATGTAGCTTAGCTTTTGAGGGCCATTTGTCTGCCACAAAAAAACATTTTTAACACTTGCATTGTGCACTGTGTGGAGAAGCATTCCATACTTCTCCCAGTAGTAATACTGTATCAGTATGAACATTCAGATAGTTATTATTTTGAAGGCACTTATTTTCTTCCAACACATTGGAAGCTTATGGCCATTGTATTCCAACCTTATCTTTAGTATAGCAGGCTTTATTTTTACCAGTCTTTACTGATGCTTGAGCCAAAAGTTTTTAGGATCAAACTCATCAGAGTCAGAACATTCTGGAGGACAGTAGCAAAATCCAAGTTTATTGGCATACCTAAATAGATAGTGAGACTCATACAGTCTGACCCTTTTTCTGCTGGGTTGAAGCCTAGGAACAGTTTGAACAAGATTTTCTGAGACTTTTCCTTTTTTTTTTTTTTTTTTTTTTTTTTTTTTTTTTTACATCCAACAACTTAAAATTTTTTGAGATTTTTTTTTTTTTTTTTTTTTTTTTTTTTTTTCCTTGCTGAGCAGCTATAACACAAAATGACTGTTTCACATTGTGCATGTCTGAGTTAGCAGTGTTCTATTTTCTACAGTATCTCACCCCTAGGAACGGAACATCTAGATTTCTCATCAGCTACAGCAGGAGGAATTGGCTGCTCTGAAAAGCAGTAGAGATTATACAAGTAACTAAATCACACCTTTTTGGTGATTTTCAAATCAGATCATGAATGACTCAGTCCTGTAGTTTTTAATTTCTCAGAACAAATACTGGCATAATAATAAATTAAATGTGTCACTTTCTTTTCACATTAAAAATCTTAAGAGTTTGCTGACTATAAAAACAATACACTATGTGAACTAGAGTAACGCTTTGTGACACAAAAAAATTTTTTTTAGCTTTTCATTATATTGCTTTTCATTTACTTTCTCATTTACTCTATTCCCACATGGCTGAAAGGCAGGGAATAGGAAGGTAACCATCTGCAAAACGAAAGATATTTTTAGGCAGAGATAATACTTTCTTTAACTTCCTTTTTACTGAGAATTTCATGTAAATGCTAACTAGTTTGTTCTTTGCTTATTTTTACCAAAAAGCAGAAGTATATATTTTATACCTCCATAGTAGTTTTAATTATTTCCCTCCTTCTATTATCTACTTTGTTTTGAGGCATTTGCCTCTTATCACTCATGACCTCAGGAGAGTATTGTTCTTTCTTAATTCCAAGAGTATTGTTATCAGAGAAAACATGGAGGTGAGCATGGTTCCTGTATTTGGGAAACTGTGATTTTTAAACTCTTAATTTAACACTCATTTCACAGATAAACTATCTTTCAAGACTTGCAGATCTTTGGCATTTCTCATCAGCAGAACTCAAGAAGAAAAAAAATTTTTTTTTTTGTATTTGACTTGGGATTAACTTTGATTTGGTAGGAAAAAACCTGTTACGTTTTCCTTGGTCCCACAGCTATGTGGGTAAAGTGTTGTTAACTTTCTGCCTCTCAGAAAAATAGTATGGCCATTGTCACATTTAGGGACAAATCCTGAGAAAGCAGGTGTTGCAATCATGTATGCCAGCAGATGCATTCTCTGTTTCACTAAGGTTGCCAACTACTGTAAAATTGCACCAAAGGGAACCTGGGGAATTTGCACTGAGTGGTGCATAATTTAACCCTGCCACTGATTATTCATTATGTGTGTAAGCTCAGCATGTGAGGTCTTTGGATAAGGGACTGTGAGATATGGACCAGTGTTAGAAACCAGAACCATTATCCCTTAAGCACTATAGAAAGAGATTCACAGATCCTTTGCAAGATTCATAAACCTTCATTTCTCTTTAGAGTCTCTCGCCTTCCTTACTAACACGATTAAGAGAGGATCTGTGGTTTTGTTTTGAGTTGTTATTTTGTTCTTTGTTTCTGTAAAAATGCTATCATATCCAGCCAGAAATAAAATATGAAATGTTTTGAATAAGATAACCTAGTCTATCCTTCTGTTATAGTCCACTGCAGAAGAAACTTTTATGTGCCTATGGAGTAAGTTGCCTGGTAGTTTCTTATATCTTTCCAGGATGTGGAGAATGTTGAAACATAAACCTCTGAAACCCAGGGAATAAAGTCTGAAGGAAATGGAAGTAGCTGGAACATCAACGGTGCATTTTTCCGTGGTACAGCCACCACCGCCAGTTCTCAGTCATGCCCACATCTTCTCCCTAAACCTCATTAAGATATGTGCAATCCTCCTGACTCAGGGTTAGTTGCAGCAGGTGCCTGGTACTCACAGTGTCCTCTCATAGGTCTTTCAGTCAGATGAAAAACAGGCTTAAAGCTTCCAGGGCTGTTTTATGGGAGAGGTCAGAGTAAATGATCACACTAGTCTCTTTTGACCATAAAATCTGTGAGGCTTTGAGCTGTTCCTTAACATCTTCCAGCTGCTCTCTTCCTCATTTTCCCAACGTATCCTCCACAGCATAGGGAGTGCTATAATATTATGATCTCCCTGAGGAACATCATAGTCTAATGATCAAACGAGGGCAAAATCAGAGGAAAATGTTAGAAACCGTACAAAGACTGTGAAAATGTGTTAAGATGTATAAAGTATTTAAAAGATTCCACTGCACTAGCCTTCCTGTCATTTCTATCTTTTACTTTGTTGGAAAGCTATATTTCTGTGATCTGTCACAGGGAATCATTGGGGCATCGCCAGAAAGTTTCTGCCTTCCTACCTCCTCAATGATAAATGCAGTGGGTTTCTCTCATTGCCCTTTTCTGAAGTTATCTATACAAGTTTGCTGACATATTCCACAGGTAAATAACCAAATTCTAACTAATGCTGGCAAAATCAGAAGTACAGGAGCAACAGTGCTGGTCAACAC
The DNA here is from genome assembly GCA_013400195.1 of Aramus guarauna. NCBI lineage: Eukaryota > Metazoa > Chordata > Aves > Gruiformes > Aramidae > Aramus > Aramus guarauna. The sequence goes on from VXBL01009957.1 coordinate 109,744, forward strand.
ATAGACACACTCCCCTTGTCCCCAACTCAAAAAAAAAAAAAAAAAAAAAAAAAAAAGAAATCCAACCCAGATTATTTTCTTACAGATAAGACCTCAAAATATTAAAAACATAGAAAAAATGTCAAAGATATTATAGTAGAATTGCTATTATGTCTTGCATCAATTCTTCTTTTATCTATGAAACATTCAAATAAGGCTCAAAGTCTAGTCTGTTTAGATTTCTGCCATTCTGTGAGACTAAAATGGACAGAATAAAGATTTAAATCTCCTAGCTAACTAAAATTTAAAGTTCCATCTCATGATAATCACAACACAGATTATTTAAAGTCTTAATGGAGGTGAATATTTTCCACATTTTACAAAACCAGAAGGTAGAAGAGAATCCATGTGAACAGAGAATGTGCAATTACAATAAGGATCTTAGTGTAATATTAATATAGTTTTTATTAATGTTCTCCCTGTGTCTGGAGAACAAGAACAGGGGGGTTTTACCTGTTTGTTTTCCACCTATTTATTCCCCTTCACTGTTTCCTTATTGACAGCAGAATTCTTCCACCCTTATGCCCTGGTTGTCTTTTTAGCTTGTCAGAGGAGGGTTAGATCTAATTATCAATTCAGTCATCTGCCCGTTAGGTGCGAGCATGGGTGGTGGAATGGTTTCTGAACCCAAGAATTAGGCACCTAGACTCTTATCTGGTACTTGCCCTGTTGCAAGTGGAAGGTACCTGGAGCAGAGACAAAGTGCACAGAGGAGGCATCCTGCTCTCCTTGAGGAGTGCCAAAAGGGTTTCAGGTTGAAATTTTGGGCACCATGTCTTTGACTTTTCAAAAACAATATCAAGGTATTTTATGGAAAAAAAAATCCAGAGAAAATACACATCCTGTGAAAATAATTTCTATAGAAAACTCTTAATCAATTTAAACAGCTCCCTATAAAAAAAATTACTATGGGGAATTTTCTAAGAGAAGAATTTCCATTTTTCCTTGTTATTACATTACTATAAAAATGCAAAACTAAAGAAAAAAAAATAATAAAACCCCCCTAGGTTATATGACATTTTATGTGTTACAATAGCCTTATCAAGGACATTTTGCATAAAAAGGAATGATGAAGTTAGAGAAACTGTATGGAGAATTAAGTCTATTTGAAGTATTCTGGACATTAGCCCTTTGAAAAACAACTCATCATAAAAAGAAGCTGTTGCTAGGATACTATAGCCACTGTCTTCAGGATAATGTGGTGGGCTTTTTTTTTTTATATATTTTAAACAAGAAATGTTGATTGATGAACACAACCGATTATGAACACTGGTATCAAAGCTACCCAGTATATTAAAGATTGAGTGGAACATTCAATCTCACGTTGAAAAGCAAAGTGAAGTTAAAGTCTTCAAAGTGAAACCTTTCAAAGAGTGTCACAAGAAATGAATGGCCACAAGGCTTGTTAGCTGCTGGAATAGAAGAACACAGACACGTAGCTCAGAAGTGAGCTGAGAAAATAAGCCAGAGAAAGCAAAGAAAAAGAGTGAACAGATGTTGCTGTGGAGGTGAGGAAAGTGTGCAGCCATTTCATTCCGCTGGAGTCAAAGACAACTAAAACCATAAGGAACAAAAGTTACCATAAACAGGTACTGAATTAGACTTTGGATTGGGAATGGCTAGCTAGTTGAAATAATAAAAATAGAAGATCAAAGGAGTATGGAAACTATACAGACCTGAAGTCAAATTAGGTGTATGGGCAAAATTATGACTCTGCTAAGTCCTCAATAAAAGTCATCATCAACTAGAAGAGACCCTTTGATAGTCTTCTGTGCATTTTCCTGTCAAAGAAAGTGTCCAAGGTTCTCCAGGTTATTCAGGTATCTATGCTATCGATTTCAGTGCAGTTTTGCCTACCCTCAGAGCAGAACAGTTCACAAAGAAAATCAGCTTGCATGACAAATTTCCTGCTCTGCCTGAGGAAGAGTGCAAAGGTATTCTCTCCTAATTAAAATATGAATGCTGTCATCTGATAATCTTCCTTGTGAGAAATAACAAGCTTGCTAATTAAATGTGCGATTTCTTGACATTTAAACAGGTCAATTTATTTTTTTTTCTATGTGTCTGATCATTTATTTGAGGTGCTTCTTCCAGGCATGTTTATTATACTAACCATAATTAATAACCAGCACAACAGACCCTGCTAAAACAGAAGGGTGAATAATGTAGTTTTGTCCTTTTGCCCAACTGAAGTTCTTTTAAAATAGACAATAACTATAATTAAATAGAGAATAGAGGTTTTATTCTTATTAAGTCCTCATCATCTTTCTGGGCTTCCTATATCTGTCTTCTGACATCTACCTTTCATGAGGTCACCTCTTTATTCCTTTTGGCTTTAATGAATAAAGTGTTATTGCATAAAACTCCAAGAAGATGGCAAGATAGTCCAGCTTTACTTTACTGATATTATACCTGAAAAGGATGCTGCTGGAGATAGATTGTAGGTGGTGGTATGGATAGAGTGGAAGACCTTCAGGCACAGACTTTTACTTGTAAGAGCTTATGTGATTCCCACAACTGTAATAACTAAAATCAGATCTTTATTTTTAGCACAATAGTAAGAACATGGTAAATCATATTTTAAGTGTGTCTTTCAACAAGTCAGTTCAAAATGAAATTTTCTGTTTCACAGAAAATTCTGTTTCACAGAAAATTCACATTTTTTTGAAATTTCCTTTAGTCTGAATGGGATTGAAAAGTACATTTTTCCAAACATTCTGAGAATCAAAATTTTCAAAGTATTCTCTTACGGAAAGAGCAAGTCCAGTTCCTGTGAATTTACCAATTTATTCATTAAATCTAAACTCTTTATTTCGTGGAGTTATCAGGACATATGAGAAAATTGTATGACTTACAGATTTAAATTGTTTGAACTAGGGAATGACCTTTATCACCAACTTTCTAAAGACAATCTGGCATTTATTACCATCTGCTTTGTTCTTCTGCAATATGAAGTTAATTTATGTGATCCTTCTGTTAAAAAAAAATAAAATACTGCACTTTACTGCTTTGGTATGACAAGTTTTTTTGGTTGTTTTTTTCCCCCAAGTGAGATGTCTACCAGGGATTTGACCTATTATCTTTATATTTATGCTGCAATTTATTAAGGGGTTACAATATTCAACTGTTTGTTACCCTACTGCAGGAACACAGAGTAGGCAATGTGTCTGTTACGTGGTATTGCAGTTCTCAGACCAGGATAATAATTGCAATCAGCGATCATTTGAGTTTATACCAGGTTATGAACTGCAGCAGTGAGAAATAGATATACTCCCTGCTTAGGACAGAGAGCTAGGGCAATAACCTCGTACACTGCACCAGTGGGAAATGACAAAACATGTCAGAGCTCTCAGAAATTATAATTCTCTGTGTATCTAAGGTCAACAGTTGACTTTAGTATAATGAAGAATGTATTGCTCAGAATCAAAATAATGCTTTCTCTTGATTTTTAATTCCTCTTTTTTAATGTGTGATGAGAGACTGAACATTTTACCATCTCTGATACGTTTCAAAAGTATCACAGCAGCAACAGTGTCCAGAAGATACCTCTGCTTTTTTGACAGTGTCAGTGATTTAGTCACTACAACAGTAGATTTCTCTTTAATCCAACAGTCTTGGCATTAAAGTGCCTATTATAAAATCAAAATTTCTAGCTTGAGACACTTAACAGAAGTCTGTCATTATAAATTGGGAGGTGGGGGGGATGTTGTCTTTATTCTTTTGGGGAAGCATTTTCTTTTTGCCAGAACAGAAAAGAGGGGAAAAAAAGGATTTATTGAGATGAAAATTTTGCCAAAGAAAACTTGCATTTTAGAAAATTATAACATTTGGGTTCAATTTGTAAATTTACTCATGATGAACCACTACAAGTAATGTTACTGTCTTTTGTAATCACACAAGAAATAGTCATAAAATGAGACTTTATCTTGTCTTTCTTAAACTATCAAAAAACTAAGTATTTTGCTTTAAACTCTTAAACTTATCTTAAACTTTTAAGGTTTGGAGAAGTCTTAATTATATAGGTTTTCTCCATAGTCTGGTGACTCCAGAAAGAGTTAATGACAACCTAAAGTAGATCCAAATTGGGCAGAATAAACCCAATAGGTAAATGAGCACTGGCATGTGCTGAATTGCACTTAAGTCTCTATGAACTAGGTTTCATTAAGAATCCTGGCAATCAAATTAGCAACATGACACCTATCACCGTTTGAAATGTCCTAAGTTGAGATATCTGTACAGGAATGATACATAAGCCACATGACAGAGGTAGATACCTAATTTAGACATCAATATCGAACTGAATGCTTCTTCTATCCTTTCAATGTCATAAAGTTTATCCAAAAAAGACAATACAGTTGACCAAATCCAGATCTCTAACACCACTTGCGATATCCTAGGGTCTCCAAGACATCTGCATTGGACTGTCAGGTACGCACAGACCCTATAGGATACCAACTCAAATTTTGGGCCAATAGCTGAAAATCTCAAAAGAAATCTTTCACAAAGAAGTCTTAAACATAATCTTGAACCACCCTAAGCCGCCTTAGATAACACTATGTCTAAACTACTACATTAAAAAAGTATAAATATGGGTAAAAGGAGCAATGAAAACTCTGTTTATTATGTTTCAGTATTGTGTCCATATTAAATTTGCTTTGCTTTGTTTCACTAAGCTGTAAGCCTGGAAGAACTCAAGATTCTATAAAAAAATATTTCTTCTTGGACACCATGTGCAGTTTCAAATTTCTGTGCTTTTTGACCTATTTACTTTAGATTTATTAGGATTTATTGATATCTCAGTTTTGATAGGTTCCAAGTGTTCCCTATGTTATACACTGGAATTCATGACAATACAAGGTTTTGTGTGTCCTTACATCCTAATTAATCTCTTTCAAAATCCATAAGGCAAAACATGTTATTTATATATATATATATATCAAATCACTTTCTGTCTAGGAAATCCTATTCTGTACAAGGTTAAAAAAACAGTGATTTATGTATATCTGAGTATTTTATTCTGTATTCCTGGTCACTCATTCCCCTATTTAATTTAATTTGTTAATGATAAATGTTACTGTCCAATATTTCTCTTCACTGTGGAAAGATTACCAGAAAAGGAAGAGTCATAGAATCTGACTGAAACATGCTGGTCATTAATAGCTCAGAAAATATAGTCTTAGAGCAGTTAATATGATAATGGAATGCACAGGAATGCATTCTTCCTGGACTTTGTCAACCACACCGTTCCTATATAGCACAGTCAGTCTGACAGATAATGAAAAGAAATGTGTCCTTTAAGATAACTATGATTCAGCGCATCGAATATCTGAAAAATAAATTGGATACAGAACTGACGAGATTGCAATATACGTTGGTCATTTGTTGGAATATGCAAAGGAACTGTAGTAAAATCTAAGATAAAAATCAATATAATGTCAAAATTAGAGATAGATTTCATACGCATGCATCCACATACAGTGATATGTATATACATATATACACATATTTAAAAATATATACACAGTATTTAAAAATATTTAACTAAAATAAAATTCATTACTAACATGTCTGATTTACTTTCTAATCTGTGAGGAAAGTCATGTGCCTCCAAAACAACCCTGTGATTTTTATCACTAAGGTCCCTTTGTTGATTTGTAGCTGCCAAATGTTTAAAATTGGGAATGATTAATTTTGTAGGATTGTATTTTGAGCCAATATTGGTAAAAAATAATTAGCTTTTCTAAAAAATAAAAATATGCTTAACTACATGAACCCACCTTCCTAAGCAGGTTGGTTTTAAGTTGTGGTCTTTTTTACAGCCTGTGGCACTTCTTACTTTCTCTGCTGGTCAGCTAGGGCATAGTAATGATGAAAGCACATCTCAGTCACAACAGTAATACAAAGAATTACTGTCACCTTTGGACCATACTACACTGTGTGGAACTGCATATCCAGGGATGCATGCAACTGATAGTTTGTGCACACAAATCCTTCTAGAAAGTTAGCTCAGGCTTTTCTAGTGATGAAGTGACATTCATCTGTGCCACCCCAAAAAAGGGATTCAAATACTTTATTCCTGGTAAAACAGCTACTGTCCCTATTTATTTCCCGTTGAATATAAAAATGGAAAAGTAACTGAAAGTAATTGAATTATGTGAGCAAGAGTACACTTCATTGAGCTACTAGCCATCAGACACTGCCAGACATTGCTTACTAACCAATACCCAAATTTATATCAGTCACACCCACTAGAATGCTAATATACAAAATATATTAGAGTTATTTGCTAGTTGGGTTGTACGTGCACTGGAAAGGATCACAGGAAATGGGCAGTGTAAATGAAAGTGTACACAGCTGCAGTGATGCCCATCTCCCAGACAAAAAGGAGTTGGACAGTGCTGTGCCAGGGCTCTGATTCCACTACCAGATTTTGAGGGTTTTATGAGACTAAGCTTCTTCTCCATTTACTTGTTATTGTCAGCATTTCAACATTACTGATGTTCGCATGCTCTGCTACGCATTAAATGAGATCATAGAGCAGTGTTTAGAGGGAGCATCCAACATACTCACAAAACCGCTGTACGTGTGGGTGGTTCCTGAGCTTTCTAGCTGGAGGGGTGGAAGGTGCTGGTGGTGGTGGGATTCCATCCCTCGAAGGGTTACTGCATGGGTGGAAAGTACTTCCTCCAGTGGGCTGCAGTGCAGGGCTTGGTGCTAGAGTTGCTGCTGTGCTGACTCAGATTTTACCTAGAGCTACAAAATTCATTGGGGAGTGGACCCCCACAAAACCCAAAGTCAGAGTTGCCCCTGCATGCTTCAGTTCTTTAAAAGTGTGCATGAAGGCACAGGTATGTGCAGGCTGGAAAACCTTACAAAATTGTCAAGCACATTTATGAGGGCTGATGCAATATGCAGTTTTGCCAATGGATAAAAGATTTAAAAATAAAACACATTTGGCAAGTTCCAGTTCCTACTTGCCAACTTGGAAAGGAGTAGGGTGATCAGGGTAAAGTAATTAAACATTTTTAGCCTTCGTTTTCCATGTTATTGTCTTCATTTTATTGCTCAGTGTTAAGCTAGCCTAAATATTGCTTCAAAACATGAGCTCTGAGGTCCTCCCCTTGCACTCACACTGAGGGTTCTCAGCCACAGTCTCTAGTCACCATTTGTGAGTAATCATGGACTGGCACAACTACCATTAAACACAACAGAGCACAAATCTGGTTAGTAGAAAAGACTGCACTTTATAGCCTTTAGCTAAGCAATAAGATGTTTTTGAGATTCCTCCTTGTATAGTGCATTGTAATGGGTTGTGTGATTAACAAGCACCACTGCCAGTGGAGTCAGACACCAGAGCAAAACACTTCCCTGCTCTTGCCAAGCAACAAATTTAGGGACCAATTCAGTTAGAGTACAGCCAGTTTCCTTGCTACAGAAGCTGGCCATGATTTTTACTGAAATAAGCCCTTTGCTTTCAGAATGCAGATGAGAATTCAAGACAACCTAATTAAAAACATTAATGATTTTTTTTCCATTGGTGCTTGCTGCTGCTTGACATGATTTAATGTCAGATAGCTCTGAGCATCAGAGCTCTTCTAGATGTATGACTGCTGAAACGGATTCTTCATCCATCCCACAGACACTTACTGTACCTCCTGCTAGATGAAATTCCTTTTTTTTCTTTTTTTTTTTGTTTTAATTCTACAAATGTAAATCACTTCTTGCAAGATCATGTTCCTTTCCTATTATGCTGCTGCTTTCTTAAATATGCATATTGTCTTCCCAGCATAATAATAAAATCACCTCTTAAACTCTACAAAATATTTTTATAGTCAGTTTGTTTGGGCATCATTAGGCCGGCACAAAAAGACTCTGCAAGCAGAGTATGGGTAACCCATAAGTACAAAGCAATTATTTGTTGGCCAAGGCACATAAAAGACCGCTCGTATTAGTGAGCTATGAGGTTAAGCACTGGTGTGCCCACACTCCTGTACTGCACCTGGAGAGCCTTCACCAGCCAGGCAGGTGTCAGTGAGGAAGGAGTTTTTGTGGCCACAGCTCCCAAGAGCCATCATCAGGGGTGCAGAGCTGTTGCCTTCTTCCTCCTCTGTCAGCGCTGACAGTCATGATGGCTCAATGCCCACCTGGAAGTTCCTGACTGTCCCTGACTAGAGCAGCCTCCAGCTACTCCCTCTTTTCTTTAAGATTTTATCTTTTCATGTTGATGTTTTCTCACTTGAATACTTGATCTCCTAGCAATTGCAGATCAGCAGTCGTACCACTCTCTGTAATTTTTACCTTTCTTATCTCTGTACAGACAGTTGGTCTCACAGCTCTGTCTCAGCAGCCTGAGTCAAGGTTACACAGCTGGGGCATCTCAAAGCTGGACTCCTTACACAAGCAGCTAAAACCCCAGCAATGGGGGGTGAACTGACAGCAGGGGCTACAGAGAGAGGGTTACAATGTGCCATGACATCATCTGTGGTTCTTTCTTGGACACCATTTTATTCCACTCAAGCCTCAATCCTGATTACTTCCCTGATCCTTCTGACTCCACTTTCTGTTTTTCTCCCTCGCTGTGGAGTTCTGAAAGAACAAGACTAACTACTAGCTTCCTTCAAAATTTCTGCAGTTTTGTAACACTTGCTATCCAGAGTTGCCACCAGCTATTGTGTTTCAGGTGTCTGGTATCAACTTGTGATCTACTATTCATAAACCCTTGCAACAGAAACGTTTGGCACAAGTTTCTCACTGTAGAGTTACAGTGCTCCGACAGTAAGGAAATGATATAATTCTGGACTTTTTCCCCTATGAGTGAGCAGAATTTTAGCCAAGAAAATATGTTTTATTCTCCTTTAATCCTCTGCACAGCAAAACTCAAGAGGAACGTCCAGAAAGTACACCATATGCTTGAGAATATGCCATCATATACTTTGTGAGCCCTGTAGTTGCTCCTGCCCTTTAACCATTAAAACTGTAAAGAGCAGTGTATCTAGGAAGCCAGATCATGTTTATTACAGTACACAAATCCTGTGTGGCCAAACTACCTGATCATGAAACACAGCAGTCATTTCTCTGAGGCTTCCTGAAACCTTCAGGAAGTCATCAAATTCCTCTTTCCTGGGCAGGGGAAAAAAAAAAAAANTTAAACCCAAATGATATATTTGTGCTTGAATCTAGTTGTAGGAGAGATTCCAACCTGTGTTGTGTAGTCAGCCAGGACATAACATATATTCAGACAGGGTAATATCGATCTGTAGTGGTACATTGTGAATCCAGAAAACTGTGGCTTGCTTCCAGCATTTCAAACATAGAACTACTTAGGAAAAATACAGCTTATATTCAGATGCTTAATTCAAGAGTCCAAAAATATTCTGGATAGAAACGATAAAAAAATCAACCAACTGATTTACTATTCTTTCTCAATTTCACAATATTGTCTCTGTGCACTCTTTATACAGAATGCAAAAGAGTAGAAAAGATATATACAATGGAAACATTAAACTGAATTTATGCGAAAAATGAACACATAGTGCATAAACATCAGCCCCGATCTGACTGTTTTGCTCACCTAAGCAGAACAAAGTAGTTAGTAACACCTTACAGGAACAACATCCATCGAGTGATATAGCACACAGCTATCCCCACGGTGTAATCTGAAGGTTGTTTTCACGTGATTTAAGACACAAAATCCACATTTTCACATCTGTTACATTGGGGCCACCCTACAGTGGTCCACACTCTACTCCTCAGAGTACTTATAGGAATGGACCTTCTTCGTCTTTCCCTGCTTGCTCTAATCACAAGCAAAAGAAAAAGAAATAAAAGTTTATAGAAGGCTAGAAATGATGAACCAAAAAATTGCAGAATCACCGTTGCTGGATTTCCTGCATTTATGACTTCCAGTATATGGATAAATTCCATACACAGCAGGAAGGACCAGTAGACATCACTACCTTGCATTTGGACATTACACATAGTGCTGAATTTGAGGTATGGCCAGCTGTTAGGGGTTGATCTAAGATACTTTTATTACACAAGATCAGCAGTTATAGGCTTAAAGGTGAATTTACAATTAACCCTAACATTCACTATAGAAGTAACAAGAACCGTACAGATGAGTATGATCTTGTATAGGGGAAGATTTTCTTCTTCAACAGCATAACCATTTAAACAGCCTACTCTTTTGTCCTCAAATTACTTCTCAATTTAACCTTAATTTCCCACATAATTTTAGGTGGAAGAAATGAGAAGAAAGATGAATTAGAGTTATACAATTCTGGAGGACATTATGCTCTTTTCTTGTTCTATGAGCAGCGCACATCTTCAGGAGCAACAATCAATTTCAGTTCCCTTTTCCAGTTCAGGGAATCTGAAACCACATCTCACAGTAGTTATATGAACTCCCTAAACACCAACCGATTGCTCAGTCATTGATCAGTGAATGAAGATGGACCACAGGATCCTACTTCTGCATCGGATGGGCACAAGAAAACTGTTTATCATTTGTATTGGATCTGGCTGAGATGGAGTTAATTTTCCCTACAGCAGCCCTCACAGTGCTGTGCTGGGTATTGGTGGCTAGCAAGGTGTTGGTAACACACCAGGGTTTTGGCTACTGCTGAGCAGTGCTGGCACACATCAAGGCTGTCTCTCCAACATCCCCTTCTCAGCAGCAGGCTGTGGGTGGGCAAGATCTTGGGAGGGGACAAAGCCAGGACAGCTGACCCCAACTGACCAAAGGCATATTCCATACCATATGACATCTGCTCAGCAATAAGAAGCTGAGAGATAGGGGAAGGAACTGGGGAGGCATTCTTTTTTTTTTTACAATGCTTGTCTTCTGGAACAACCACTACGCGTACTGAAGCCCTGCTTCCCAGGAAGTGGCTGGACATTGCGTGCTGAAGGGAAGTAGAGAATAATCTTTTGCTTTTCCTTTGCTTCCGCGTGCAGCCTTTTGCTTTTGTTGTATTAAACTGCCTTTATCTTGACCCATGAGTTTGGGGTTGTTTTCCATCTTTTCTCCTCTCCCTGTCCTTCTGAGAAGGGGAGTGATAGAGAACCTTGGTGGACACCTGGCATCCAGCCAAGGTTAAACCACCACACCATTACACTGAAGTGAAAATTTGTCTTTAAAAAATACCTAAACATTTTTGAGATAGATTGCAAATATTATCCTATAGCCAAGCACTTAGAAAGTTCACCTTGAGCTCAAAGTTACATTAAATAGTCAAATATTTCAGGGTGTGCAGAGGAAACAACTTCTAACCTTTATCAAACACTTAGCAAGACTAAGGAAATTTCTTCATGTTTAGAACTGCTCACTAAAAGTTAACAGATTCAAGAAGCAGGTCTGTATCATGTGGTTCTACCCAGTATTTGTGTGTATTAATGTCAGTGTAAGACAGTGCTGACTGTGGTATTAATTTCAAAATAATAACTTCAGCATTTCAAAATGAACTATTAAAAATGTACATACTTCATTTTGTTCTTAAAGAAGAGTTTAACATTTTATTGTTTGGACTTCAATAGAAATAAGAGAATTCTCAGGTTTTTTAATATATATTTTGCCAAAATATTCCATGTATGTATGTATTCTAGGCTAATAGATGACAATGAAACAAATCTAAATTTAAACAGTAGTGGCTTATGATTTCATTGCTGTGTGAGAAGCTGATGAAATCGAACTGTTGTGTACTGTGCCATTTTGCCTGCATAATGTAATAACTGCTTTATGGAAAATAAGTTGAGAATCTCATTACTTGACCTAGATTTATGGTGGAATTCTTAAATGCATTTGCTTTCAATAAATCTGACAGAGATTGACTGCTATCCTTGTTAACATTTTGATAGACATCCTCTTTTAATGGCACCTAATTACAAAACAGCCAGTGCAATACACTACTAAGATCAAAATTCAGTCTAGAAATAGTAGTAACTGCCAGATCTAACTCATGCATTTCTTTTATGGAGATCGGAAATAGCACTTCTCTTTTCTGACATTCATATTAAAAAAGCTACTCAAAAAAGATCAGAAAAAATCTCTGAAAAAGGATAAAATCCATCTTATCTGTCTGTCTGAAGTATTCCTAAAGGACCTACTTCCATATTGTGAAAGTGTGTAGAGCTCCCCTGCCTGCCTCCTAAGGAAATCATGTTCTTCCTGTTACTGGGTGATGCAGATTGGTGTGGTCTGCAAGTGAGTCATCCCTGGAACAGGCAAAAAAGTGCAGGTGATATATTATTACCTGTAATATAAGACATGGCATTCAATATTACATATTCTGCCGATCAACCTATTTTACTTCATTTCCTCAAAATCCTTTTCCTCAATTTGTTTCACAGTGTGAAGGTGGAGTTGGAGCATACCCCCATTCCTCATTGCGTATGTTATCTCTATTAACGGGACTGGTGCGTAAAGATCAAAGCCATGAAATTGCCTTTAGAATTTAATCTTTTTCCTAGCATATCCTCAGTTTTATCAATACTTAAGATGCCAGGCATAGACAAAATTCCAAACTGGTAAACCAGGTAATAGATGCTGTATTATAAATTTATTTCGGTAAGTGCGCAACACAGCAGCATTAAGAGAAAGTTAAATACATTTGAGGGTTGTACATAAAGCTGTTGAAATAACAGCCTTTAAATGGCACTCCAATGGCATATGTTTAAAATCCCTTATTGCATCAGTTCACAGGGGAAACAGATAGTTCAGTAACTGACAACTGTTTTTGCAAGGGGAAGTCTAATTCAGACATTCCAATTTCTTTACTCAAATGTTACAGTCATGTCTACCCTGGTTTTAAAATGTGAAAAATAAACAAACACAGACATTTTTGACTGAACAGCTTCTTATGACAGTTATCATATATCTTGCATTTCTTGCACTGTTTAACGACTGGCTTTACATTAGTCTGAAATTTGTCATCTGTGTCATCAAGTTCTACTGGATTGTCTTCACTTTCAGTTAAACTAGTGTATCTTATGTACAGACATTTTTATGCAAGTTTAAACCTGGTTTCTTCAGGACAGATTCAGAGGGTTAACTAAACAATGACTAATCATACATCTAATTACATTGATGAAGCATTGTGTATAGAAGAGGCCTTAGCATTTTGGGGACTTTGTTCTAACCCCCATAAATTAGTTTTCTGTCTCCTGCCTAACTTCTGTTTTGTACAGTCTCAGGTTCAGGAAACAATTTCTTTATTATTTTGTGGTGAGTTCACCTCGGCTAGCTGCCAGGTTCCCACCAAGTCACTCTGTCACCCCCGTCCTGAACAGGACAGACGGAGAAAATACGATGAAGACCTCATCGGTCGAGATAAGGACACTTACCAATTACAAGGACACTTACCAATTACTGTCACAGGGAAAACAGACTAGACTTACGAAAACATAATTTATTTTATTGCCAATCAATCAGAGTAGGTTAATAAGAAATAAGAACAAAACTTAAAAAAACCCACCTTCTCTCCACACCTCCTTCCTTCCCAGGCTCAGCTTCACGCCCAGCTCTTATACCTCCTCCTGCTCAAGCAGTGCAGTGGGATGGAGACTGGGGTCAGTTGCAGTCAGTATGCAGCAAGCATAACGCTTCATCTCTGCGGCTCCTTCCTCCTCACACTCTTCCCCTGCTCCAGCATGGAGTCTCACCTATGCAAGACACCTATGCAAGGCACCTATGCAAGAGTTGCTGGGCACTCTTCAAGGAAGAAGTCTTAAAGGCACAGGAGCAGGCTGTCCCCATGCACCGTAAGACAAATCGGCGGGGAAGACGACTGGCCTGGCTGGACAGAGGTCTTCTACTGAAACTCAGGGCAAAAAAGAGAGCTTATCAGCTCTGGAAGAAGGGGCAGGCGACCCAAGAAGAGTACAGGGATCTTGTCAGGTCATGCAGAGAAGAAATTAGAAAGGCAAAAGCCCAACTGGAACTCAACCTGGCCACCGCTGTAAGGGATAATAAGAAAAGTTTTTATAAATACATCAACAGCAAAAAGAGAGCCAGGGAGAACCTCCATCATCTGGTGGATGCAAGGGGGAACATTGCCACTAAAGATGAGGAAAAGGCTGAGATACTTAACGCCTTCTTTGCCTCAGTCTTTACTGGCCCGACGAGCTATCCTCAGGGTA
>VXBL01009957.1:124674-175901 GCA_013400195.1 Aramus guarauna
TATATGACCATTTTTACTGGCAGTCAGACTGCATGAAACAATAGCACTGTCTGGTGTTACAGTCTATGAATTTGTGTATTGTAGAGGTTTCTAAACAGTTTTGTGGCATTCTATAGCTGTATTATATAAGGAGAAAATAATTGAAGAAACAAATATGTGTTGGGTTTACATGGCAAGGTTTTGGTACTGGGGTGGCTGCAGGTTTGGCATCTGTGAGAAGACACCAGAAGCTGCACCCATGTCAGACAGAGCCAGACCCAACTGGCTCCAAGACAGCTCCTGCCATAATTTCATCCTTTGCTGTGAAAACTCACACCCTGTTCCTGGCTTAAAGTTAATCTGTTTGCAACTCAAACTAACCAGCTTTTTCATGATTTACCATGATTAACCATATTGAACTATTCCCAGTGACTTCTGACAGCAGCCAAAGCTCTCAGATTCCCCTGCAAGCATGAGGAAAAATTCCTATCTTGAGGAATTCATCTCACATAACTTTAGCTGACTAGTCTAGTCCTGGACAGAGACAGGAGCTTTCACGCAGGAGTTTATCTGTCTTAGGTGCCAGGGGCTTTAGATACTTCTCCTCATTTTATGAAATAGTCTATAAGAATAGCTTAAATAAGATGACTAACTTCTAAAACTCTTAAGATTAAATCCATACTATGGATGGCAAAAAGCATTCCTAAGTGAACACTAGCAAATCAGTGGTCCATAAAACAAAATCTCCCAAGAAATATAATATTACAAATGTATTTATGTTCATGTTATCATAGCAGATTTCATGTCAAAGTCCTACGGTGAAGGCAGAAATATTTTTAGTACATCAACAGTAAGCCACAACTCGCAAGTGGCAGTCCAGTCTACTCCCAGTGTAAGAGGGCTACACAGTATTGCAGCAGATACGTACACCAGACAGTATGTGGACTACTCAGGTACAGAACCAAGCCTCAGAACTGTCCACTGGAGATACTGCTGACTAGAGAAAAACATGGGTATGTTTGGTCAACATTTTTGCATTGTAAAAGTTTGAATATAAACCAGTAGAACCACAGGTCTGTAAGGCCCTGTATCTCTTATATGTATACCTTAGATGTATTAGACCTAATGTCAGCATGGGTCTACTGCGTGTTTGATCACTAAAACCCTTTAAGAGTATTAGGCATAATTCCACAATTCATCTAATCTATGCTGGAGTTTAATGTAAAGCCTGTTATGTTCAAAACATCCATCTTTTTCCAGTGCTTTGCACATTAGGATGACTAATTTTAAAGTTAGCACTTCCATCTAACATGCAGCATAAGTAAGAAAGTTGAAATATGAAGGTGCACAAATCATTTACAAAGGGTTTATACTGGAATATATTAAGTGGTAGGGCAGAGAGAAACTTACTTCCTGACATTTTACCCTTATTATGTTCACCGACATCACAAAGATTTCCTTGGTATTCTGTTTTTACCATTTAGGCTAAAGATTAAAGACTAAAATCAACAAAGCCATTTTGATAGCTAAATGAGCAGAAGTTACATGCTAAAGAGCTACTAGGTACTTAAATGCCTTACAGATGAGACTGTGCCCACAAATGTAACAGAAAACAATTTCCCCAGTTCCCCAAAGCTTTCAGTTGCTTTGAAAAAAACAGTATTTTTATTCCTCCTTTCAGATCATCTATCTGCCCACTGAGAGTGGTATTAGGTATTTCAAGACTTTCCCATTGTCCTTAGCCCTCATCGTCATTTCCTGTCTTCTTCTCCATGAGTTAAACAAGCTAAAATAACTCACAAAAGTACAAAACACTGTGGAGTTAAACTGCTTCTAATGCTTTTAATGGTTTCTCCCCCATGCTTGCCGCTCTGCTGTGCCAGCCAATACACTAGGTGATCCTGGAGCTGCTTGATGGGCTCTATCTGCAGGGCTTGAACTGTTTCAGAATGGAATCAGGCACACGCAGGACTCTCACAAGTTATTGATGAAAAAAGTAAACATCTCAAAAGGAGAGTTTTCCCTTTTGTTTTTCAAGAAGACAACAGGAAACTGAGGACTCTTTTTAGCTGAGGCACCTTTATCACGATACAAGAGGCTGTAACGTTGGGTTAGTCATCCAGCACTCACAGTATGGAAAGGTGTTCTTGACAGTTCTAGCCAAAAAGAAGGTGATCAGTGCAAAAATGTTCTTGCTTCCATTTTTAATAGTTTTCCTAGAATCTGGGTTTTTGGTTTGGGGGTTTTTTTTATGCATTTACCTAAAGATAATTTAAGTTAGCTTATTTTTCATGCAGCTAATCTTCAGTAAGAAAAAATTGATCATGAAAATTTTGAAAATATCTTATTTGGAAGTAAGTTAACACTGGAATTCCTCGGTCTATTTAAACTTGTCACCTTCAATTGTTCATAGTGACAGATTTCCTAATGCTCACCAGGCAGTCATGCATTTTATGTTTGTTGGAGTGTGCATCTTGTAATGTTCACAGCTGCATTGATTCGATCATTCCTATTTTTGCTACTGATTCGGAAAGACTTCACAGTATGGGGGAGAATGAGGGGAGTGAATCGGTGATGCTGATTTCATCCAAGCATTCTTTCACGATTCATAAATATACAGAAAGCTTAATCTCACCATTTTCCTGAAAGTGATTTAATTTTCGTCATTCCCTTGTCTTTTATCAGATTTCCTTTTATTATTATAGAGCATTGAGTTAAAAAAAAAGGAATAAAAAGAATAAAACAGCCTCTAAGCTCTAGATAAGCATCTGTTCAAGCTGTTCAACTTTGTCTAAATAGTTCCATACCTATTTTTTGCAGAGACTTCAAAGACAATGGCATTATCAGCCTTTGCCCCTGCCCCTTCAGTGACTACATAATCCCTCCTATGAAGTGAAACAATTTCACCCAGAAAACACGCAAGTTTCAAAACAGCATGAGAACTAAGACACCATTGAGTGTGACTTGTTCAAATTTCTAGTCCAGAGTTTTTCAGTCTTTTTCAGTTTGTTTACCTGCATAAATTTCCCAAAGGAGATATGGACCCCTTCAGAAATTTCACAGGTCTGTACAGTTCTACAGCATATGTGGACTTGCCTTTTTATGTGCTGTTTTGCAAACCTCAGGGGTCTACAGAGCAAAGGCTGAAAATCACTGTTCTGGTCTAAATCGGGGATAGCAGAGATGCGAATATGCATTTCCCCATTTACACAGCAGTGCCTTTCTCATCAAACGTTCACGGAGGAGATTGTGCATGAGGACAAGACTGTGAATCAAATACTCAATGGGCAGGGAAGAAACTGTGGTTTATGCAGCAACCATGAGGGGAGAAAAATGTCCTTGTAGTTTTGTTTTCCTAAAAAAAAATCCAAAGGTTGTAATTTCATATGATTCACAATGGGAAAATATTAATATCTTTATAACACATGGATAGAAATCTGTCTGTCATTCAGATCTAGTTATGATCTTGTCACATAATTTGATCTAGTGAGGGCTTAAAAACTCAAGGACAAGAAATGTATGGACCATATTGTGATCACAATATAATTTAAAGTATTCCTGAAATTTCTTTGGGCTCTCTTGCATTTTTTTAATTCTTTACATATTCTATTTACAGAATTTGTTTTGGGGGGAAAAGGGAGAGAAATACAGATTTGGAACAGCATCCAAAAGTGATGGTGACTTCCAAAAACAATGCAACTAAAGACATCCAAGCCTCACCAGCACATTTTATCAATGCAGCATCCAGGTTCTGACTTTAAACTCAAGCAAATTGAGACTTTTTCACTTTACATGCTTATACCTATCATTCTTTCAGCTGAAAACACCCATTATGGTCTATCTTTTTTCTTTACATTACCACAGAATACATGTAGACAAATGGGACATAACCTGGAATGGATCTATGAGGAAAATGCTTTGACTCCATTAACAGGAATCCTAAAGTAGACTGTAGTGACAGCTGTGGCTGTATTACCTATTTTGAGGGCTCTCCGTGAAGTCTTTGCTTTGGACCATTGCACATATAGGTCCTTTCAGAATTCAGGTGAAACAGAAGATCATAGAACTGTCTAAAATGCACTCACAACCATGGAAGGCATTTTTTATCTGTGTAAGTGCCTAATATAAGAGTAAGTTTCTTTCATACACACAAACACCACTAACATGTCTCCTACCTAATTGCACAAAACTCAATAGAAATAAATCTGATCCAGCACTCAGATATCTCAAAAACCCAAACATGCTCACAGTACCAGAATAAGAATAAATCAACTAAAGACTAATAAAGAATGCTACCAAATGTACCACAGAATGTCAAATGATCATAACGCAATACCTATATCATGCACAAGGCAGTGTAAATATACATAATAAATTAACAATTGTCAAATTAAAACAATAGATTGTGTTCTTTTATTTAAGAAAGTTTAAGTGAAAGGAAAGAAATGTATCTTAAATAAAACTATGGTGTTTAAAAAAGTAAGCTTGTTATTCCCAGGATGCTCAAACAATATCTTTTTTCCTCATATTCTTTTAGTGCATAAATCATTAGGAGAGTTAAATGTAAAACAACCTTTAAGGGAGCAGGATTCAGCCAAGGAGTTGATGAAAAAAGCCAAGTAGCTAGCAAACAGGAGAGCAGTAAAAAGGAAAGATTCATCAGGGATCTTACCTAATGAAGATAGAAAGGACCTTGGAGTACCTGGAGTAGCTGTTATTTGAGCCTTTCAAGGGCAGGTTAGTGTCAGCATTTGTCAACAATGACTGAGGTACAAATGATTCTGCTTTCTATATGAAGTTTGCATTAGGTTGTCATCCACAGCCTTTTCCAGATCTCTTTTTCTGGGAATCCATGAATTTGGATTGGAAAATGACCTAAGAGTCTTCATGTCATAACAAATGCTGAAAAATATTTCAACAGTGTTGCTCCTTTTGCATCTGTTACCACATTTAACGAGGTACTGGAGCACTTGAGAGCCTGATTTCTCACCCGTATCCAAGCAGGTCTCAAGAGAAAAGAAGAATGTCAGGAAACCAGTTGTGGTTCTGTGATCGTAGACCACCACCAATGAACAAGATAGGACTGGACTGAGTTTCTAGATTCAAGTTATGTGTCGACCTTGAGAGAGTGTACAAGGGTAGAGTGACAGGTCATAAAGTCCCTCTTCTGTGGCAGCCCTTGGGCAAGATAGTAACCCTATACTTTCTGTCCCTGGCAGAGGAGCATAAGAGCTAGGAGAAGAAATGAGCTACACTACCCTCTGCTTGGATCTTTTCTATGAATGAATATAAACTCTTTCTGTTTCCTCTTTTTTATTTTAATTTATATTTACTTTAGAAGTACTCCCCCATTTCCAACCCCATTTTCCCCAGGTATTTGAATATTTATGAAGCTATATAAATAAGAATATATGGAGATTGAGCATTCCTTTATACAAAAGTAGTGGTAGGATTGACAGAATATTTGTATTTTTCAGTGACTGATGTTGAGAATTGCAAATATAATTTTCCCAGAGGGGCCATGTGACTCCTGAAAAACCTGCTAGTTTTATACTTCACATTTGAGGAAAAAAAAAAACTAAAATAAAGAGAGAAAGAAAACCAAGATGTAGGGAGGAAAGCACTAGGTACTTTGTGAGGCTGCAGTTAGAACTTGCCCTTTCCCAAGCACTTCTGCTGCCATTTGAGAAGCAGAAGCTGCACTGCCTAACGAGTCACAGCGTACACAGTTACAACAATCACCATCAGTGTCAGGCTTTTTAAGACGACAGCCTTGCACAGCCTTTCATGTCATCCTTGTTAGTAATAATCCAGCGGTACAGCACTGCACGGTACAGCTATGTGTGTGGCAACAAAACTATCATCATATTTTTTTCCTTTGTGTTGCACCTTTAAATATCTACAACTTCCCTGCAACTATCTTCCGGTTCTCTACAGTGCTATCTAAGCACCATGCAAAGAGTTCAGCTGCCATTTCATTCTCGGAGTTGCTGCTGCCAGAAATTAAAGGGCACAAATCGTGCTCACTCTTGAGCTGCTAATTTAGTGCTGGTACAATGCTAACAACAGGGTAAGTTCCCCTGTAGTCAGGACTCAGGAATTTTTGCACTATGCTATGAAAACTCTGTTCTTTTCCAGGGAGTGCCACCACTTAGGCTTTTGCTAATAACAGTGCTGAAAATTTGGCACAAGATTTGTTCATGCAGATGCAGCCACAGAGACCTTGCTTTTGTGCTTCATTATTGCTATTTTCCTTAATTCAAAAATAAGTCATTCTAGATGGAATGTAAATGTTTTATTCTTTGACTATGGAAACAATGAGATGACAATCCAAGACTAATCACATTTTCAGTAACAATAACTGAATAGGTTTACTCAGCATGCATACATTTTAAAAGACAGTTTCGTAACTGCATTTTACTAGAGGGCAGTAAAACCTTCTGCTTCACTGAGCAGATCCTGTGTCCAAATCTCCATTTACATCCCTGTGTGGGCTGTAACACTGCAAACTTAGATTTGAGTGCACTTTCCTCCCACCTTCATCTTCTCCCAGCCATTAAAGTTTATCTGAAGAATAACACTAGACCCACATTAAGCTGGAAACAGTATTGCTACTTGTGGGCATCTTCTGTTTTCTTGCAGTCTTAGTTAATCTATGTACATGAATGTGTTTATTTTTTGTCTTACTTTTAGTGATTTGGGGATTATTTTGTTCTGAGGATCTCTGTGCTGAAACACCATTTTATGAAATTCACTTTATTTCTGAAAGCAAAAATATCTAAGACCTGGCCTTAAATATCATATATTAAGGACAGGCATCAGTTCTCTTTTTCTGCACCATATGATGTAGCTAAAGAAAGAAGGGAGTCCCTTTTTACAAAGGCAGCTCACTGCCATTTCCATCTTGCTTCTAAAATGTTAGGCACTTTTATTCAAATACAGATTTTCTGATTAAGTGACTTGTAATATGCTCCCCGCATGAATGAGACATCCTCAGTTATGCATGATAATCTTCTATTGTTAAGATATTTTTCCCATTATGCAATATCCAGCCTTGCATTTCCAATGTAAGTATATTCATTAGCAGAAAAAAAAAAGAAAAGAAAAGAAAAGAAAAAAGCCCCAGTTTTATTAGCAAGAGAGATATATTTTGGAAGCATTTGGTTACTTAGCAACAGCTTCAGGTATTAAAACTTCTTTTACTAACCCTCAAAAAAAAAGCATACTGCTTACTACAGTACATTAGATCAGCATGCTTTGTGTAAAGGATTTTAACAGTCAAGAGATGTGACTGTGTTTAAGATTCCTTTTTCCAGTCACTAGTTCATTGTCAGCAGCAGCTACAGAGCAGCTTTATGTGCATTCAGAGACAGCCAGGAAATTAGTTCTGCATGACTGACTCAGCACTGTAGCACTGAGAACAACTCTCACCCATTTCCTTAAACAATTGTTTATTTCTTGGTGTGATAACAATGTTAAATATCACGATTCTAGAGGAAAAAGCTCAGAGACTTCATTTGCATTCAAGGTAAAAAAGTACTAGGACCAGCAAAGTGAAGTCCTAGCTTATTTCTGGCATTACAAGGGCTAGGCTTTTTTAAAAATTATTATTGAAAGTTCAGAATAACTCTTGATAGCTTGTTTAGTGTTTGCTTTGATGCTAAATGGAACTGAAAAGCAAAATGTCAGCAAACAGAAATCAAGTGAAATTAATAGAGCATTTTTAAAGTGAGAAATTGGAAATGAAATAAAATCCTTGAATCAAAACCAAGGTTTATTAGGCTCTTTATGACAGGAAAACAAGTCAGATCCTTTTAAGGCCTGTATGCATTAGGAATTAAGATAATTCATGGCAAAAGCAAAGACTGAGGGTTCAGATAGATATTCAACAGATTCTTTTTTGAGTTACCTTTTGCTCAAGCTTGCTTGGGATTCCCCAACCCAGGTGTTTAGCCACCTGCCCCAAGGTAAGCACTGAAAGTCCTAGGCAGGAGTCTGGCACCTTTGAGCAGGCTCTGGGAAGGCAGTTTGCTGCCCTCCAAACGCAGCATGAAACAGACCTGTCTCTAAGAGAACACCAAGAGAGTGCATCCAGCACCTCACTCCTCTACCCACTCAGATTTATGAGGACACATGAAGTACTCAGCATTTATAGCATTGAGCTATATCCTTGATCCTTGAGCACTGTCGAGGCTCACTCATTTCTTCCAAAACCCACCCAGAAGAAACCTTTTGTTTTGCACTATCAGGATAGTGCTTACAGTACTCATTCAAGAAGGTACAAAGGTTAATTTTGGGAAAGCTTAAAGGAAAAATAATAAGGTGCATGCAAGGCTTACAAAATTTCAAAGCTAAGCAGCAACCGAGTGGTTTCTCAGCAACACCATTTTGGATTTAGGCAATATATTCTTTCTAAGGCCTACTGAAAGAGCCTGAACCCTTTTATTGGATCCTAATAATGTCTGTCTCCTTTCCATCTATGAAGTGAAGCTGAAATACTCTCTATCAGTGTTTTGTACTCCTCTTCTCTCAAAACAGATTGTTCTTCAACCAAGGGTTTGCTCTCTATTACAAGTTTCCATAATGTGCTAGTGGATAGTGCTAAAGGGCCACTAAAAGCAGTGTGGTTTCTAGTAAAGCTCACTATTACTAAAATGGTTTGGCTCCAGCCACATACAGAAAATTTTTAGTTTGCTTCTTAGCTAAAGCAAAAAGTACACTCTTATTTATGGATTTATCTATTCAGTTGGGTACATTTGTTTCCTGTAGCAACATGCACTGTTTATTATTAGAGAATGAAAGAATATTGCTTGCTGTTGTGATAATTCTGCATTTTCTTTGATGTCTGATAAGAGATTTTTTTTCTTATTAACCTCTGGGACAGCAAGACAATTTCATGCTGTCAGTAAAATAGTGACAAGATTTGGCTCAGAGTTTCCTTTTTTCTACCGTCTTTCAAAAAAATAAAAGCAAAATAAAATAAATCTCTGATCCATAAATATAGATTTCATGAAACATAGAGGACATTCCATATTGGCTATATGCAGGGAAGAAAGATAATGACATTTAGTTTGGGTTTTTTAATATATTTTACTAGTATGAGTAGCTGAGTAACTTCAGTTTTCAATCTTGAATGGGTCAGTAAGGAATTCCCAAGTGATGGAATAAGAGTAATATGTGAAGGATAAAGAAATGTTTTAGTGTAAGAAAGATGTGTTATGTGGCAGGAGTGAAGCTATCAATTTGAAATTTATATCACTTCGTCCGGTCCAAAACATTCTCTTCTGAAATGTGTCTGTAACGTGCTTTCCTTGAGCAAGGTAGACATATCATTACAAGCAATGTGACCACCATCACAGTTATTGCAGGTAAATGTACCTATACAGCAACATGTCAATAAAAAGCCAGATGGAGAAATAAAAACTTTGTCAGATCATCATAATAAACGTTAAAGCTAAAACCTGTATGCCGTGTATGGTTCACTAAGATCATGCATGCTATATAATTCCCCTGATACTGACACATTCTTTAGAAACTTTAAAACAGACAGCTCTGGAAAAAAATACTGTTCTGTGTAAACATAGTAATGGATACCTCTCAGAGCCCTTGTTGCAATTTTGAAGAAAAATACAGTAATGTTGTTTATGAGTTTTATCACGAATTAGTAAGACACCATACTTAAATAAATTACATTCTTAATTAAGCATCCCAATATAATAAGAAATTAAGAAAATGAGTCAGCAATGTGCTCTCAAGGAACAAGATCAACAGCATCCTTGGCTGCATTAGGAAGAACCCTGCCAGCACATTGAGGGAGGTGATCCTTCACCTCTGCTCAGCACCTCACATCTGGAGTACTGGGTCCAGTTCTGGACTCCCCAGTACAATGATGATATGGACATAGTAGAGCAAACCTAGTGAAGAGCCATGGAGAGGATTAAGGACTGGAACACCTTGATGTATGAGGGGAGGGTAAAAGAGCTGGGACTGTTCAACCTGGAGAAGAGAAGGCTCAGGGGAGAATCTCATCAGTGTGTATAAATACCTGATGGGAGGGAATGAAGGTGGGGGAACCAGACTCCTCTCTGATACCCAGTGACAGGACAAGGGGCAGTGGTTACAAACTGAAATAACAGAAATTCCTTTTAAACATTTATTTATTTATTTAATGATTTAATTATTTGAGAAGGTAGTTGAATTCTAGAATAGGTTTCTCAGAGAGGTTGTGGAGTCTCCATCCTTGGAGATATGCAGAACACAACTGAACATCCTGTTGTAGCTGACCCTGGCTGTGAGCAGAGCGGTTGGACTAGGTAATCTCCAGAGATGCTGCCCAACCCATTGGAGACAGACTTTTTAGTACGGCCTGTAGCAATTGGACAAGGGGTAACAGTTTTAAACTAAAAGAAGGTAGATTCAGACTAGATATGAGGAAGAATTTTTTATGATGAAGGTGACGAAACACTGGAACAGGTTGCCCAAAGAAGTTGTAGATGCTCCATCCCTGGAAACATTGAACATCAGGTTGGATGGGGTTCTGAGCAACCTGATCTAGTTGAAGATGTCCCTGCTTAGTGCAGGGGGATTGGACTAGATGACCTTTAAAGGTACCTTACAACCCAAACCATTCTATGATTCTATGATTTTGTGATTCTGTGATTCTGTGATTCTGTGATTCTGTGAAAATGGAACCTCAGCTTAGGGTTGTACCTAGAATTCATCAATCAGTTTGAAAGTTAATAACCAATACAAGAAAACATGCAAATCATATAATACATGATTGATTTCTATAAAGTACAAACCTAAGGAGTTGTTCTCTGATACAGGAATTAGACTCTGCAAATCTTCAATTTATTGGCTGACTGATATTTAAACCTTTGTCTTCCTGCTTTAATTTAGATACAGAATGATTATGCTTACTAGTTTTACCTAGTTCTGAGCTGGTGTTACACATGCCTTTTTACAAATCAGGGTGATCTGAGGTTGCATTTGCATTTGCATATGCAATTACATAAAAGTATAGTCATTCATAGTTTTAAAAGTGTTATTAAAAAATGATCACTTATTTTGCAGTGTGCTGGGGGGGGGGTCGGCGGGTCATGTTACCTCTTCCTATTCAGATCTAGGAAATTCTCTAAAGGCATACAGAATCAAACCACAGACACAGGCAGGCATCCCCTTAGGATGCTTGGCCTAGAGGAGGTGAGCAAGAGGAGCCTTTGAGAGAGCAAGAAGAAAAGCGAAGAGCTGGACAATGTAGCAAATTTCCACATTTATATGTGCATCTGGTTGTGCAGTAAGCAGTTATGTATTAAAGCCTCAGTTCATACCCTGGTTCAATTTGTAGGTATGGGAACCCAGCCATTCAGACAGTAGTGTGACAGTTTATGGGGAGATGCAATTTACTTGAAGAATAATGCTCAGGTCATTTATTTCTATGGGGTACAGGGGTGTAATTGATATTAAATGCCTAAAAACCCAGGCTTACCAGCTATCGCAAGAGCAACTTTTGTGAAAACAATTAATCAAGCAACAACAGCAGACCAAATGGGAGGTAATGGGCTTTGTAGTAACTCAGAGTGTGGTCCAGATGGGAAGCTGAATGAATTCAACCCCAGGAAAAAACAAGCAGCTTGACTACACCACAAATAATGGTATACAATGATCCTGAAATGTTTCTGAAGCATAAAATGTTTTAGGTTGCAAGGACTCTCTCCAAGTCATTTAGTCTCCATGGTTCTTAAAGCAGGATCAAAAGCAAAGTTGGGTCAGGTTTTTCAGGGCAATGTCCAGTCAAGTTCTGAATACCTCCAAGGATGGAGTTCTCACAGGCTCTCTGGGCAGCCTGCTTTAGTGCTTAACCACCCTCCCCGTGATTTTTTTTTCTTTGATGTACCCAACTGGAAGGTCTCCTGCTGCAATTTGTGTCTATTGCCTCTCACTGTGTATGGCTGACAGAAGTCTGGTTCTGTCTTTTCTATAAAACACTTTAACTTTTGGTAGACTGCAGCTAGATGTCTCTTCAACCTGAATAACTCCTATTTAGTCATCTTCACCTCCTTCACCATATGCTCCAGCCCTAATTATCTTGTTATGTCAACTGCTGGACTTTCTGAAGCTTGTCAATCTCTCTTTTCTACAGGAGGGGGAGATACTGGACATAGTATCCTATATATGGCCTGAAAGAAAAATTGACTTGCTGACTACACTGTTACTAACATAGTATGCAGTTAACTTTAATTGCTGGAAGGATGTTTTGTCCACCAGGGCTGCACAATCTTTTTCTGCAGTGCATTTTCATAGCTGGCAGGCTGTAATGTTCCATGAGTTTATTCCATCTCAGATGGCAGGACTTTTTGTTTGTCTTTGATGAATTCTTGAGTTTCTGTTGGCCTCTATCTCCAGCTTGTCAAGGTCTGTCTGAATGGCAACCCTGAGATCCAGTGTGTCAAGCAGTTATCTCAGTCTGAGGTCTCACATCACCTTAATGAAGAAATATTTGGTTCCCCTAACCAGGATGTTGATTAAGATGTTAAATAGCATCAACTTCAGTAACACTCAAGGAACACTACTCGTAATTGGTTGCCAGTTAGATTTTGAACCATTAAGCCTAATGGTCCAGCCAATTTTTATCCTCTTTGAAGTTTACCCATCCTGTCCATATCTCCCCAACTTGGATACAATGATACTATGGGAGACGTTTTCAAAAGCCTAGACACTGATAAAGCAAATGTCATTCACTGCTCTCCCCAGTGCCAGCTATCTTCTCAGAGAAGGCATAACCATTGGTATGGCACAGTTTGCCCTTATTAGACTTATGTTAGTTGCTCCAACTCACCTTCTTGGCCTTTATAGGTCTTGAACTGGCTTCTAGGAGGATTTGCTCCATAACCTCCCAGGGACTGAGGTGAAGCTGACTGCCCTGTTGTTCCCTAGGTCCTCTTGTTTGTTCTTTTTGAAGATGTCTTTTTCTAGTCAGTAGGAAAAATCTGCTAGTCACCACAGTCTTTCAAAAACCACAGATGAAGGCCTCAGAATGACATTGGCCAGCTCCCTCGGTACTCTCACATGCACCTCATCTGATTGCATGGACTTGTGTTTATCTGACTGGATTAAATAGTAATTAA
Organism: Aramus guarauna; assembly: GCA_013400195.1. Classification (NCBI taxonomy): domain Eukaryota; kingdom Metazoa; phylum Chordata; class Aves; order Gruiformes; family Aramidae; genus Aramus; species Aramus guarauna. Next base: position 137,781 of record VXBL01009957.1, read on the forward strand.
GTCAAATAATTCTCTACTATGGATAGTACCTCTCTCCCTTAAGCTCAACTACTAGGCACAGAGATTTAGGAAGCTCGAGACCAGTCCTTACCAGACAAGGTGAGGCAAAGAAGGTAGCAAGTACTTCAGACTTTTCAGGGTCCTTCTTCAGTGACAGACCACCCCATCCAGCAGGCCAAAATTTTTCTTTGGCCCTCCTTTTCTTTCTGATGTATCTTTAGCAGCTCTTCTTATTCTCCTTCCTATCTCTCTCCATTTTTAAATCTATCTGAATTTTCAACTTTCTAATTCCATTTCAGCATGTTAGAGCATTATTTTATATCTCTCCCTGGTTTCCCATCTATGGTTCCATTTCCCATAAATACTTCCACTTCCTGTATGCATAGGCAAGTATATCCTGGCGGTGATGATCACCTTCTTTCAGGCTAGCCTTAGGTAACAAGATCTCAGATTACGGATCTTCGTTATAGTAGTCATGAGAAGTATGATGTCTTATCTATCTCTCACTTATTTGTGATTCTAGGTTGGCTTTTTTTTATGATAACTCTCTGAAGAACTTCTGAACAAATGGAGCAGAACATGTAATTCTCTCTCGAATCACGTTTAAATCTAGGCTGAAGGATCAAACTTTACCTGCAGTCACTGTAAAATTAAAAGAACAATCAAATCTTTCTCCTGGCAATTCTGACATAATATCCTTTTTAACTCTGTAACAGATGTGCTCTAAACATATCATGAGAGAAAAGAAACAGTTTCCCCGGTGAAGTTTCATTTTCCTTCATCCTCACTGAGAAACAGCTGGATTGCAGGTAATGTACACTCGTCTATTTTCCTATACATGCTCATTATGGTTAATGACCTAGTCAGTACAATTTTTAACTTCATCTACATTTTGTACATATCTAGCCATGTCTTCATTTTCTCAGCATTTCCTAAAATATTTTTATCTCTTTTACTTGCAAATAAATCCTTATCTGGTCACTGAAAGATCACTTCCTAAAAACAGTCCTGTCTAGTTCCATTATGATAAAAATTATTTAGGTTAAAGAAATTAGGATATTTCAAAACAAGTAAATTGAAGCTTATATGTACAAGACTTAATTTAAATAACCTGTTTTCTTCACATCATTAGGCTCACCTTGATATCGTTGTCAGAGAGCAATGATTCAAATGGTATGGAACAGAATCATGAGATGCATATTGAAATAGAGATGCTGGCCCAGACACAGGGCAAGAGAAAATTTCTGGTTCATGATGTTTCCTACTTAATGGATTTCTGAACAAACATAACAATTTGATTCTATGGAACAAAGTTTTTCTGATTCCCTTCCAGCTCCTTTGAGACAATTTATAGCTGCAGGCTGTAACTGTCCAAATGCATAATTTAAAATGCATAACCATAGGACTTTGTACAGGGTCACAATAGTGGCGAGATATTTTACCACTTGGATCTTAAGTGCTTCACTGGCTTAGATTTTATAGATGCAAATATAGGAAAAAAAACCTGTAAAGAGAGGGAGTTACACTTATTGTGACAGGAAGTTCAATGTTTTGACAGTGATCCAGAGGTGGGAAATTAGATGTACATATAAGCAAAACCAAGAAGGTTCAGAATTAAATATCAGAAAGCTGATCTGGAAGCAATGTAGAGGTCAAGATCAAGAAAAGTCCTAATGGAATTAATCTCATACTCAGGAAGACTTTATCCTAAAGGAGGATATGCAGTCAAACAATGAAAACGAATGAGGTACATTCTTGTGAAAATGGAAGAAGAGACTAATTAGAATTGAGTGTAATGATGTTTGACTTCCATACAGAGTGGCTGTTCTCTATCATAAAACAGCCAAGACTGAAATGAACAAATGAAGATGTTTTACAGTAGGAAGCATTGTGAGGTAGTGTAGATGAGAAAAAGTTGCAAAGTCACCCTTAAATTTAAAAATTATAATTAAAAAGATCAGCATAAAATCAAAATTCAAAGTAGCAAATTAAGTAATGTCATCTTTTAAAAATACACAAAGAGAGAAGAGTAGCTTTAAATTCAAAAATTTTAAACAAATCAAGTATTCTGAATATCTATCCAACAAAATCAGAAGATCTATGTTTTATGAAAGCTCAGTAGTCACATTCAAAATAGTCCAGAAGACCATCCCAAAGTGCATATGAAGACAATGAATAGCATTATCTCATCTCTAGTGATTCTATAACCTTGCTTGAAAAGGATAGTTTTGCCGCTATCTCAGCTGAAAGACTATGAAGATTAAAATGTGTTTGTTCAGAAGGAATTTGAATGAAGCTAATACGTAACTAGATATGTTATTGTGATAAGCCAAAAGCAAAAGTGGGTAGAGACAGAACTACTAAGTGTGGGATCCTTACCTGTTATTCAAAAGGGAATTAGTGATTTGCTAAATAAGGTTCAGAGGCCGTATGTCGAAAGAAGCGTCTGAGGGATCAGACAGAAGCAGGGAATTATTCAGCAAAAGGAAAGTTGAGTTAAAGAAGAGAACAATCATGCAATAGGAGACTCAGAAATCAAGTCAATGAACTAAGGTGAAATCATAGAATGGTTTGGGTTGGAAGGGACCCCAAAGATCATCTAGTTCCAACTCCCCTGCCATGGGTAGGGACACCCTCCACTAGACCAGGTTGCCCAAAGGCCCATCCATCCTGGCCTTGGATACTTCCAGGGAGGGGGCACCCACAGCTTCCTTGGGCAACTTGATCCAGTGCCTCATTCCCCTCATAATAAAGAAATACCAGGAGTGAGGGGAGAAAACACATGGACTGTGAGATACTGATGAATTCTTGCTGTATCAACTTACTGCCAGGCAAGCATTTTAACCATACATATCCAGCACAGTTTTCAGTTATTTTTCTCACATACCAAAATTGCCTCTTTATGATAACATTGATGTATTCTACAGGAGTATGGGGTATAAAGTTAAATTAAATGTTTTCCCTTGGAAAAATAATTAAACTTCTTATTAATTTTAGAGCCTATCATGGTGCATGTTAATTTGGAAAGAAAAAAGGATAACACCAAATTACACTAATAACCAAAGTAATACTAATAATTTTGAAATGAAAAAGATGAGTTCATTGATTGTGAGCAATTAGTCTATAACAGCAGGTAGAAGGAGATTTCATTTCACTGAAGAATTTCTATTTTGTGCCTTCAAGGGATTTAGTTTTTTATGTTTGAATTAATTTTAAAAAAAACCCAAAACCTGAAGCATCATAACATGTACATACCTAACGTCACAGTGAACCTTGTCCTTTTCCTGTGTAGCCTTCCCTTCCTGTGTGACCCTGACCGCATACCACACTTAGATGGTATGCTTCCCAAAGAAGCACCTAACTTGTTTTTCCTGAAAGAGTTAGTGCTCGCTCACGCCCAGGTAGTTTTCCCGGACCTGAACTCCCAGATATGTGCGCCCGGAGTTGCCAAGACCAGGTGTGAACACCTATGATGGGTGGCGGGTGGACCTTGGGTGACTGCAGAGCCCCACCTGCCTCTATCACTCCCCCTCCTCAGCAGAATGGGAGGAGAAAATAAGACGAAAAGCTCGTGGGTTGAGATAAGGATAGGGACATTGCTTACCATCACAGGCAGAACAGACTTGGGGAAAAATAATTCCATTTTCTGACAATTAAAATAGAGTAGGACAGTGAGAAACAAAGATAAAAACTAAACCACCTTCCCCTCNTTTTTTTTTTTTTTTGTAACTCACTCCTCTCTGTTATGCAGCATTTTCCCCTTCCTTAAATACCTTTTCCCTGAGACACCCCCACCTTGGCCGCGGGGCTCAGCCGTGCCCTGCGGTGGGTGGGTTGGAGCCGGCTGGAACCGGCTGTGTCCGGCACGGGGCAGCCCCGGCCTCTCCTCACAGGGGCCGCCCTGCAGCCCCCACTGCCAGGGCCTGGGCACCTGCAGGCAGCGCAGATTCAGAGTCAAGCACAGCTGAAACATACCTACTTCGTGCTCCAGGATTTCTGAGGTCATAACTGAGAGCAGTGGGTTCCCAGCACTCGTCCGTCAGGCAATAACAGGATTTGGTGTAGTCAGCATTTACATGTAGGCAGCGGTCACATACTCCTTTCCAGTTGTTTCTGCAGTGCAAGATATAGATGCACCCGCACAGCCTGGGAAGCTGTTTAGGAATTTTGTTACTTGAACTAATCCAGCTGCTTTGTGAGATGTTTTGACAAAATATATTTGTCTTTCCTAAGGCTTTCTCCAGCAATATTTTTAGCCAGTCCACCTAAGACGCTTCCAGCTCAGCATACTTCTTTCTTTGAATCCAGCCTGTATCAAGCTGCAGGACTGGCACAACTGATGCAGCCTTCTTATTTGTGGTTCAGTAGCTGTTTTAGCAGGACGTAGGAAAATGCTGAGGAAGATGTAGAATATCTCAATGGTGTTTTCTGCCTCCAGATCTTTAAGAAGAATTCATTCATGCTCACGATAAGAACACGTCATGACTTCCCATATGCAAACTGGAATGCTTGAAGCATGAACCCTGCACAGATGGGTGAGACTGCATTGTCACAACAATTGCATCTAGCCACTCGTGCTAGAGGGGCATTTTTTGACACCCACCTCTACCAATTTCCTCAAGATATTTTAGTGTCTGAAGATTTCAAATACTTCTCCCTAAACCATGCTGCTTGCAGAACTTACAAAGGTAAGTAAAAATCCTGATGTACCCATGTGGCAAGGCAGCATCTAATAGTTGCTTGGCTCATCTCAGCAACCCAAATGATGGCTGCATTTTCATTACAAGGTGGACAGAAAAAGAGCCTTCTGTAAAGCAAAATCATGCTTCCTTCCACATCTCCAGCAGCTGTAATACTTCTGACAATACCTCGTGCAGTTGAGCCCGGAGTCAAAGCACATACACACCGAACAGAAGGGTTTTACATGGAGGCAGTTAAGAGGAAGCAAAGAATAAAACACGTTAGAGCTGAGGATAAGCTTTTATGGGATATATGCCTGAGCATGACAACACTATAGCAATAGGGAGGAGAATGACAGATGTACTGCAGTGACTGGGAAAGAAAATTAGCTTCCTCAGGATCTAATTTGAGTATGCTTGTTTGTTTTACCAGAGCTATGTTATAAATACATTCTGAAGAGTGCCAATCACTTGTAAAGCAATCTCAGAATGATATGCATTCAATTACAAAACAGTGTCATGGTGTGAAATCTGGAAGACTTTTTCTTAAACCATTTAAAACTGGACTATATAAATACCTAGACAGCACTTTGTAGAGAGAATTATACCCTGAGAAGAGCATTACCTTAACGACCCAATAGATGTTTTGATTTTCTAATTTGTATGACAGAGCCGTCTCCTAGTGTACATAACTAGAGGGCTGTAACAAATACATGCATTTTACTTACTATATTTAGTAACAGCCTCTCAGGAACATGGAAATATTCATTTCCTTATTCTTCTGTGCTTCTGAAATGTTTTTCACAGTATTTCAAGGGCTGTATTTACAAATGACTTATCTAGATCTAATCTACATTATTCTGGTGAGAAATGAATTCCCCTTTTACTAATAGCAGCATTTAAATGCTTATGGAACTGCTGCTTTTCAGCCAGTGATCATGATCCCTAAATTCTCATAGTAAAGACTGAGAAATACAGACCCAAGGTCTAGACAATACAGATAACCAGACTAAGGCTACAGTTACAAGAAACTTGCTTCCTCCTCTTGCACGGCAACACTGCTGGCATCAGACTTTTATATTTTTCTGGTGGTACAATAACCACTGCTGGAGGACGGTTCACTGCCTTTACAATTACCAAGTAGTGCTGCATAGTAGGAGTAGGTTGGCAGAGCTAAACCGTCGATACTGAAGACCTGATGATGATATCTATCTACGTTTCAGAGATTGTTATGCAAAAACTAGTTGGTTCCCATGAACTGGGCACCTTTCAGCAGCTGGAGTGCCTGGGAGCACATGGTCAGGTTAGTGTCATCCAAAAGGAGTTTCACTTATGTGCTCTGTGACACCAAGTACCTCCATGACATGAACAAGTGCAGTAAAGGAGCTAATTGGGAGATTCACCTCAAAACCACTTCTCTGATCTTAACTAAAATCCTAATGTGAACACGTTCTCTTATGTAAACACGTCTCTCTCAGAGGTTCCTCACACAGAGTTTTGGGCTTCTTTTTGTTTCGATGTGACAGTATCATATGGTGACCAGTAAATTCTGTATTTAGTTTCTTGGAAACATAGTGATAGTTAGGGAGTAACAAGATTCTTCATATAAAAGAACATATAAAAGAACTTTGTTAGCAGACCATGATAGACTGATGTTTATATTATGAAAAAAGCAATAAAAAGGCAGTATAAGATGGGGTCAGCTCCATGTGTATTCAAGCTTAACACAAAAAAAATCTTCATGATCTTTAGGTCAAAATAATCCTCATTCTAACTGGCATTGCAAATGTTACTGAAACTCAGAGACTGCAATAGTGTCAGCAACTGCTTGAGGGGAAGCATTAACAAGTAGATTCTGCCTCTAATACTCCTTCAAAGGCCTGTTGTGCAGGGAATTTCTGTGAAGTTGTGAAGCTGATCTCGAAGGGGCAAGGAGATGAGCCGTATAACCTTAATAACCCTTAAACTACTAGAGTGAACAGTTCTAGGTTGGCGAGTGTTTCCATAAGGTGGAAACAAGGTTAAGATTTGCCCCTGAAGTAATAAAATAATATAGAAAGTTACTTCAGTATGTCAAAGGCTAGATAAAGAATGCAAGGAAGAGAACAAAAGAGGCGAAGTGGGTTGATTTGTTTGTTTTTATATTCTATGTAAACATAAAAGCAGAATTTTTCACGTTCTCTGCGACCAACACTGATAAGGCATACAAACATTATGAAACCCAAGAATTTCCACAGGAATTTTCACCGCAGTGTTTGCATATTTTTCAGATTTAGAGTGAAAGCTATAGGACTTCCTTGTCCAAATCAGTACATATAAAGAAATTTATGGAAAGTAAAATCTCTTAAAATTTGATACCTTTGACCTATTTCCATCCTCTAAGGTTATGCTGTATTACACACCATTACACATGTGTATACATACACACTTATATATATACACAACCATGTAGTACGGAACTATATAATATTTTGTTCCTGCATTACAGCTTAATGACTACAAGTTGTGCCCATTCAAAAATGTTTAGGAGTTCAAAAGTTTCAAACCTAGTCCACCTCCCTCCAGCCTCTTTATTTCTCATGTGGAATTTCTGTTCAGTTCCCAGCCAATACAGGTATGACCTGTGGGAACAATTCCCCTTTTTCTCCTTGGTAAAGTCCCTGATGGACGTGGAATAAATGCTTAACTCTTACCAGTGGTGCTGTGAGAATGTGCCTTGCTTGAAAGATAGATATTGCATAACTCTGCTCTCCCATTAATCAAAATCCCTATGTACTCCATGTTCACACAATAAAGTTCTTTTCTAAAAATGAAAACCTCTAGTTCTTGTCCAGTGGAGAATTTTGGTTTGCATTATTAATTGTCGATTTTAAATAGAATTTTAAGATTCTATGTATGCCATTTACTCACTAAAATAGGAGGAGTTGCAATATGTGTATAAATTCTTTAATGTTTGTGGTTGTTTATCTGGCTTATCCATTTAGCATAAGGGATATGGATAATTGTGAAAAGGAGTTAGTTAGCAGTGGGCTGAGAGGCTGTAAATATTTTGCCTACATATATTCTACAAATGAAAAGATTGCCAAAAAGGAAACGTAATATAAAAGCATCTCTCATTACATATAGTTTAAGCTTTCATTCTCAAGGCACAGTGTTTTTAAATTGTTAACTATAAATACTTTCCATTCTTCATAGAATAATGAAGAGCAATAAAAAAATAGTTCTGTGAAATATTTTAATTTATGTACATTTTATAAACCAATTTTGTAAATGAGAAATTGCAAGACATCTTTTTCAACATATTTTCCCACATCTCCAGGGCAAGTCTGATGCTGTTCATCATCACCATTATAATTTAACACTTACTCTCTCCAACTTGCTCCATATTTTACTGTTTTGTGTATGTACATAGTCTAAGTATGTCTTACATTTGTTTCTTTTTCACCAATGTTATTAGTCATTGCAATGAACTTATTCATGACAATAACACCATAGCATTGTCAGTCCTGTTGCAAGTATTCCAATTGCATCTGGGTGGAAAGAATTAGAGTTCAGAATAATAATGCTGAAAAGCTTTAACAGGTTATTTTTAAAAATGTGGAAAGAGAGAACATGGAGAAAATATAGAGACTGATCTTTCAGCACAGAAGTCAATGAGAAATTTGCCTTTGAGTGTCTGGCATTCAAGATATCAAATCCAGGAAAAATCCTTAGGACAAGTCATCTCAAAAGAGGAAGAAATATTTTTGAAAAACATACTTGAAGGAGTTGGAGAGCCTGCAGTACAGAAAATAAAGAAATGTGCTCTTTATCTCCAACAAGATTGTGAGAAGATGCAGACAATTTGGATCACCTCCTGAAAAGTCATCACCTACAAATCGAACAGAAGATCAAAGGTGCTCAAATCACTTTTTAAAAGAGGCATGGTATTTTGCTCAGCCTTTGTTTTGTAAAAATTCAGACAATGACTTAAGTTCATTTAATCATCATCAAAGATAAAAATAATCAGAGAACAGAAAATGCAGAAAAAACCAAGCAAGCATTGCAACAGTTCGTCTTCCAATTTTATGCATGCTGCCATTTTAGATTCGGCTTGCAGATAGAAAATAAGCAAATTTTCCACTAGACATCTTTATTACAAGAATTAAATAATAAGTACTAGTCTTTCAGTACTTAAAAACTTGAAAATGGACATTTACATTTCAAGCTTTCATTAATTTAAAAAAATAATGGGGAAAACCCAAAAAATTTCCATGGAATTGTACTCACTTTTAAAGGCAATGAATTTTATCTAAAAAAATTTTCATTAAATCAAATTTACATTGCATTTGAAAAATTTGTATTTGTATAATTTCACTATTAATCCTTTCTGACCCTTCTCTACTACGATAGTACCCTGTCACCTTTTGCCCATCTCAGATTAGCACATAGTAACCCAACAAAAACTACAGTAGATTTTGCAGGAACAGATGTTTCAGTCAGTTGCCTATTAAATAAAAAATATGAAAAATGTGCTGCTTCGACATAAAGTTCTGAAAATTACCACAGTCAACATGATATCATTTACAACTTTTATTAATGTTGTCAGGGTGTTTTTAATATTTCTGCAGTACCAAAATTATGCTAAGTGTTTCCTAGTCAATTAGCAATTGCTAATTCATCTCTCCATGATGTATCACTATACACATTCAGAGAGGTTGGCAGAATTATGGGAAATTGTGCCATAAAAGTATATGAACATCTATGCACGTATATCTTTGTTGGTTCTATAAAATGCTTTTAAAATATGTTTTTGTATGCCATTTTGTCTACCCTTTATAATTACAAGAATTTAAAAAAAAAAAAAGAAACTCTCAAAGGTTTGGTTCTTATTTGAATAGATGTTTAACATTATGTTTTTTCTTTAATCAAACCAAACTTCTAATTATAATTATAATTATGCAGATTAATGGTAAAAGAGGACAACACTGACATAATCTATCACAAAATGGGTTATACAAACTGCAGCTCAAGGATGCTTGAGTTCATGTAAAGTCTTAAAAACTAGCAAGTCATTTGAGAAAAAATGCATTTCTACAATTGTATTTGCAGCTTTTGAAAATAGTATTAAAGGATTGTTAAATTGTATTCTTCATATTTGCTCTCTTTCACTGTAACTGTGGTTTTACAGATGTGGGGAATGGAACTGTTGTGACCATACTCATCTTAAGTTCATCAAAGACAATTTGGTCTTGAATGGAAAAAAAAAAAAAACGCACCACTGTATAGTGGTGTATATAATAATATATATTATATATATAAAAATATAGAATAGAATAGAATAGAATAGAATAGAATAGAATAGAATAGAATAGAATAGAATAGAATAGAATAGAATAGAATATATATAACTATATAATAATATACTATCATTAATAGTATTTGGTCAAAGGTGTATATTGCAAGAGATTGTATTACAGGTAGATCTGACTAATTTGATGTATTTCAGAAATTAGTTTTCAATTTCAGCTCTTTTTAGAACACATCATATATTTTTTATCTACTTAGTAAAATCTTCTGGATGCTAAGATATGTGGATATCTTTAACACAAGGTTACTAAATTTGAGGTCCTTTTCAAAAATGTCCTGATTTCCACGGCATGTAAAAACATAAAAACAACAAGGGGTCCTTTTTGTGCCCATTTATCCTAGACTGGCAATCACCAAAAGCCTTTCCAGGGAACCAATGATCCTGCAAAACCTGTTTCTTTCCAAAAGTCACTTGACATCCTGGATATTTGTCTATGCATACTTTTCCTGCTGTGTGCAATAATGCACTAAAACTATTTAAATGGTCACCTCCTTCTTCTGATGGGCCCTCTAATGAAACGATCGAGACTTTGGCCTTTATTGTTAAAGAGTGGCTGACTCTACTGCCCCCAGTAAAGCTATAAAACCTCAGCTGAGACATACAGTGCAACTTCAAAGTTGCTCCCAAAATGTCCTCACAGATTGCAGAGAATTGCAATAGAAATGAGATGGGAGAATCAATCAGAGTGTCTGGATGTGGAAACAGCAGAAACAGGATGTAAGAAAAATAGTGTTTATGGCACCTAGATGTTCAGGTCAAGAAGAACCCTGCACTGGTACATGCAGTGTACTAAGGACAAGAAAATTAAGGACAGCCCGAACATCCTGAACAGAATGAGCACTTTAAGGCACAAAGGTACAGAGACAAAAGAAAATGAATCACAGAGACTGGAGACGACTGAGAGGGGGAAAAAACCCCAATAACAAAAAAAACCCAACTAATTGAGGTCAGCTCCTAAGGGATATAAAAAGGACATCCAAACCTATCATGGCTGCCAATATAGGAAGAAGCCAAGAGACATGATAATGACTCAATAGACAGTGCTCCTTGCTCTTCATGTCTTCACAAGGAATCCTGGCCAGCCCATCGGGGTACATGACCCTTAGTCCTTGAATGCTGGACAGACTACTTGGACAAAAACATGCTCTGTTTATTATGAAAATATGTGCATGAGAGTGAACTAAGCATTTTTTTGTTTTAAAATAAAACCACATTCCTCTCCTACAAGGCCTCATGACAAATTTTCTTACATTATTGTTACCAGAATTCAATATTATTTCTTACAAAGTCTCAAGATTCCAATAAGAAGTTGTAATCACCTGGTAGCAATGGCAATGCAATGATGCTGGATTAGCGCAAGGCCATACCAAAAGATCCCATAAATGTCTGTGGTGGGTTGACCTTGGCTGGATTCCAGGTGCCCAGCAAGCTGCTCTATCACTCCCCTCCTCAGCTGGACCGGGGAGAAAAATATGAGAAGAGGCTTGGGAGTCAAGATATGGACAGACAGAGATCATTCTCCAATTGCCGTCATGGGGAAGACAAATTCATCTTGGGGAAATTAGTTTAATTTATTACCAATTAATTCAGAGTAGGGCAATGAGAAATAAAACTAAATCTTAAAAACACCTTCCTCCACCCCTCCCTTCTTCCTGGGCTCAACTTCACTCCCGAGCAGCACAGGGGGACAGGGAATGGGGGTTGTGGTTAGCTCATCACATGTTGTCGCTGCCACTCCTTCCTCCTCAGGGGGACTCCTTACTCCTTCCTCTGCTCCAGCATGGGGTCCCTCCCACAGGAGATGGTCCTCCATGAACTTCTCCAACATGAGTCCTTCCTACAGGCTACAGTTCTTCATGAACTGCTCCAGCATGAGTCCCTTCCATGGGTTGCAGTCCTTCAGGAACAGACTGCTCCAGCCTGGGTCCCCCATGGGGTCACAAGTCCTGCCAGCAAACCTGTTCTGGCATGGGCTCCCCTCTCCACGAGGCCACAGGTCCTTCCAGGAGCCTGCTCCAGCGTGGGCTTCCTGTGGGGTCACAGCCTCCTTTGGGTGTATCAACCTGCTTTGGCGTGGGATCCTCCATGGGCTGCAGGTGGGTATCTGCTCCACCATTAACCTCCATGGGCTGCAAGGGGACAGTCTCTCTCACCATGGTCTTCTCCAGGGGCTGTAGGGGAATCTCCTTCCCCTACAGTAGAGCACCTCCTTCCCCTCCTTCTTCACTGACTTTAGTGTCTGCAGGGTTGTTTCTCTCACATATTCTCACTCCCTTCTTCCATCTGCTGTTGCGCAGCAGCTTTTCCCCTTCTTAATATGTTATCCCAGAGGTGCTGCCACTGTTGCTGATGGGCTCGGCCTTGGCCAGTGGCAGATCCATCTTGGAGCTGGCTGGCATTGGCTCTGTTGGATATAGGTGAAGCTTCTAGCAGCTTCTCAAAGAAGACACTCCTGTAGCTCCACCACTACCAAAACCTTGCTAACCCACTACATTGTCTAAAGAGAGCCTGCAATTTTTTTTATATGAAAACAATCATTTCAATATGTAAAAGTAAAACCAGTAGTTCTTCCTGTCCAAAAGATTTCATATAAATTAGTTCCACAACTGAGTAATGTGGCATTATGCACTAGAAGTTTCAGCAACTGATCCCTGTTTGCATGCTATTTTTGAGCTGTTTCTTTTTCACTATTCAAAAGCTCCAGTATTTGGTTTTATTTACTTGTAAGTCTATATAAAATGTTCAGTACTTAAGACCAACAAGGGCACAAATCTATTACCATTTTCTTTCAGGGAACAAATGCTTCACTACTATTTTGTTTAGAACTTGGGTTTGAATGTTATTTAGTTTTTTATTTATTTAAAGCAAGAAAAGCAAGAAAACCTGCATTTAAATTCCTTTTTTGACCAGGAAAAAAGCTATTTTATGATTTTTGGAAAACATCTTGAAGTGAAAACTGAAACAGTAACCTGGTAATAGGCACTATTCTTATATTTTACATGAACAAAGATACAGAATGGAGAAAGTTTTACATTTGGACTAACACCACCTAGTATCTTCAGACAGCAATGGATAGACTGTGTATACATATAAAGACGCAGTAGGATCGCTTTTGTTTCAGATGAAGGGGTCTTACACACCAAAATTGTAATAGAATTGATGTACTTCTGAGAAGCACCATAAAGCAGCACTTCAACAAATAAAGGGCTAGCTACAAAGCTGTGATATGAACAAAAAAGACAAATACATGCAAATTAATACTTTTCAAGTGCAAAAAAGGGGCAAAAATATTATACTCTAACAATAAGTCTTTGCTTGTGAGAGCAAAGAGAAAAAGCTTCTACAAACATACCCTTGCCAGTAACTAGGAAAATGGTGCAAAGTTCATTTATATTCATTTATATTCATTTAGATTAAGGAAACAGAGTCCATAAATATTGAGATCTATGAATATAGTTGGATCTTGTATGTTCTCAAGCTTTCCTGAATTTAAAAAAATAAGCAAATAATAAAGGTCAAAGGTGGAGATATTACAGTCAGCTAAACTCACTTTGCACCATGAAAACCAGAATTTCCTCAAGTGACACAAAGCCAACAGAAATAATAAAGGCATTACCTGTATCAGCTACCTGATGCTTTACTTTATACAAAGGGATAGAGTCAGGAGAGATTTTTGTTTACAAAGGATTTAAAAAAAAAAAATAAAAAAAAAGTTTCCAAGGATTTCCAAACCTTCATTGATTTCAGGTCACAGAGTGTGTTTGTACTAGAGGTACAAGATGTTGTTGACCTCATCCTGCAACTGCAACTTGATCTGAAGTCAAGCAACGGGTGCCTATGGATCTCTAATGCATTTCCACTGAAAGTAAGTCAGTTTTCCTTCAAATAATAGAATGTATAGAGATACGGGCAATTTCACAGCAACATTTTTCTCCCAGACATACATATGCACACACATAAATACCACTGTCATTTGAACAAAGCACATTTTCCCTCCTTTCTCCTGAAATTACATCCATTCATAATCACAGAGCTAGTGAAGTTCAAAGTATAAAAGAACTATTACATTATTTAAACTATCCTTTTGCCAGTGCTGGGTTATACCTTATAAATTATTTCCATTTTTGTTTCAATGTTTCAATTTTTTTTTGTTTTAGAGTTTCAAGTCTAATTGATATCACCATAAGAAAACTATTTCTCTTCCTTCAGACTAAATTTTCATTTTCTTAATTTCACACTTTCATATCCATTTATAATTCTTGTTGTTATTCTTTTGAGCCACTTTTTTCTATGATTTTATAACCTGCAGACAGACAAGCTGCCTTTCTTCACATGTGCCTTTAAAAAAATGCTAGACTAAATTAATAAATTTTGTAACAAACATATTCAGTAAAGCTATGGAACAGCAAAGGACTTCAGACAATACATAGGACTACTTCTTCTTAGTCAAGGCTTGACTGTTATAAGACTTAATTTTCACTTTTCTTTGGTCTCACATCATAAATTATTGTACCTCTCTACAGAGACCTTGAGGTCCATACCAAATGGAGGATTTATTAATGCATTATGAATGATATATGCCATGATTTTGCCATGAATCCAAACCCCTCTTTTTCAAAAAATTGGAAAAAATATTATTTGATTTGATTTGATTTAATTTGATCGAAACATAGCTTGTATATATGGACTGCTGATCCATCACATTCTGTCATGCTCTGGAGAGCAAGGGAGTCTCTTTATCTTCATATCATCTGCATTTGTGCTGGAAAATCTCTTAAAAGGAGTACACTTTGACAAAAGGTAAGGGAATTTCACATAAAATCTTGTCCTTGTGATATCATCTGAAACAGGCGGATCTGGAACCAATTTATTGAGTGTAAATTACTTCCAACTTTGCTTGGAATAACAAAATGCTCCAGAGAGTTCTGAGATATGTAGCCATAGGGAGCTGTCTGGCTACATGAGGATTTTTTTTTTTACCACATCTTTCAACTTAATCAGATACACAAAAGCACAACCTAGCACTCAGGGAAATTATGTGGATTTGTCACACTGCCTGAAGGACTTTGAGATCCGTGAACCAATGAATGGATTACACTGAACCATGAATGTAACTTGTTCATCTGTAACAGATAAAATACAGATCTTTGCCATATTAATGTTTAAGAATATAAGAATAATAAATAATTCTAATGGAAATTAGTTTAAGTTATTCATTAAAAATTTAATAATATTATTTTTATTTTCCAAAACAGAGTAAGATAGCATAAATTGTGTTTATATGAAAAGGACTGTAACAAGCAGAGCTGGTAAATTGTACTGCTTAATTATTATGCATCTCCTAATTGTAACAATTCAAAACCTAGGATCGAACGTAAAGGCAAATGCTTTATGTGTTAAAATGCCTGGTACAAAATGCACTGACAAACCTCTTTTTTTGCCCTTACGAGTTAAAAGATAGACCTCATTTAAGTTCTACTTTTGTAAATCAAGATGATCATCACTGAAACTGGCAGAGCTACAGCAATGTAAATAAGAATAATTGACATCAGACTCAGACCCATCAGTAAAGCTGATAAGGAACTTTGAGAGTATTTTTCCATCATATACAATATCAGTCAATTCAAAGTAAAATGGTGCATAGAACCATCACTTATCTTCATAAGGTATATGTAAAGTGGAAAAATGAATTTTTTTAATAATATTGTAATAATTTTTGAATTTTAATTTTCAGAAACATTTTCGTTTCCATTTGTTTCAGTATTATTTGCAAAATATTGAAATTGGAATGAACTGCATTTTTTTCAAAATCAAAAGTTTCACCTGAAAAAAGACAAAACTGAAATTCAAAATACTTGACTGCTTTGTTCTAGAAAAGCAGAAATTTGCATTTTGCTAAACTCCCAACCGAAATAAAAAATATGGTTTCAACAATGATATACCAATAAACTGTCTACACCATTTTCCTCTCTGTAATAATGAAATTGTTTTCCCCAAAAGTATTTATCAGTAGTTCAGTTTTAACTGTTAAGTAATATTCCTGAGATACACTGAAAGCTTCTGTCCTTGGCATTGCTGGCTTTCCATTGACCAGGACAGAAAGAAATCTCTTTTCAGTGAATTATGGGACATGTTTGGATTACTACATTGGTTCAAGTAGTATAGAAATCCTTTTCACATCATCCTTGAGGACTTCTGTCTCACAATATACTTTTGAGTCATCATCACTTTAGTTTATTTTTGACCAAGGCCATCAAAGTATATGTAACTTGAAGCTGAATCTCCAACATATTTTCTTAAAGACATAAGTCACCACACCTTCACATAAAACCACTGATGCCAGTTTTAAAACAAAATATAAAATGTAATATTTAGAAAATAAATACTATTTTCCTAATCTAGAAAAGATTCCACATCATATTTCAGTAGTGTCTGCACACACTCAGGTATCTGTATGATGCATGCATTCATAATTCTAAAGTGAAAAATTAAGTATTACTGATTTACTGTTGTACAAAAGCATTACAGTCTAGGAGAGTATTTGCCAATCTCCAGGATGCAGCCTTGGAAGAAGACACTCTGCAAGAAGGGTCTCTCAAGGGTGGTGAGATTTTCAAGTGTTTGGATTAACTACCAGGTTCCATAATGTGAAAGTGATGAGAGCTGAAGCTTACTGACATTTCTAATGTGATTTCTAATGTGCTGGCCTTTTTTTTTTTTTTTTGAGGGAGCCTGTAAGCCCTCCCACTTCTGAGAGCAGCCACAGATGCAAGACTATGTAGTATTTAACTGGCAGGTAATGTGATGAATTTTGAAGAGATCATGGTAGTTCAATTGAATTTTTTAGAATCTTAAATTATTATGAGTTTATAGTTAAGATAGTAATTAGGATCACTAGATCTGTTTTAAATTGTATTGTTTATCTAGATATTAGTATCGAAAATTTTATACAAACTTCTTCCTGTCTGAGGCAGAGTGTCTATCAGCACCTTTCAGGATGTGCAGTTCTGGAAAAAGCTAAACAGGCATCTCTGGCCAAAAATAACTGGAAAAGATGTAGAAAATAAACATCTCCTATATGAATACCAAGGATTGTACCACTTCCATTAAAAAAATCCCCAAAATATAGGAAGTTCCAGCAAAATACTTCAGCAAAGAAAAATGGCAGTCCTCGTGTCAAAGGAATAAAAGAATGAATAAATGTATAATACAACTAAAAAATCAAAACCACAAAAAGGCAATAAACCTTACAAAGCTTAGAATTTCATCAAAAAATAATTGACTGTTAGTTTTTCTTCTCTATGATCTGGGAATAATGAACATTTAGAACCCAAACAACAACAACAACAAAAAAGTCAGATTAGCCCTCAGATCATGTAAATAAGCAAACCTTGCTAAATATTGATCTGAATCATTAGAGTTTTTAGAAAAAAAAAGAAAGCTCTTTCAAACATGTCAGTGAACACAATGTCACCTCCCTAGGGAAGCCAGCAGGTCTTAATGGGTCTAAAGTATGTCATGCAATAAATGAGACACTGGCCAAAATTTTGTAAAGCATACCAGATGCATTTGCTTATTTTATCATAGTTAACAGTCCATGTATCAGGTTTACATAAAGATGTTTTTTAAAGGCTTATGCTAAAAGCTCACACATAATAAATTGAATTGTATTCAATGTATCCAATTTTAAAAGCATAACAGTCTGAAATGACCTCAAGGACTTAAACCTGTTGGTTCTAGTACCTTAAATATGAGATAAAGCTTCCTGAAAGAAACCTACTGGAAATATGACTCATACAATATTAAAACCTCACTGCCAAAAGCTAAAAAAAAAAATAAAAAATCACCTAATCATAAATCATCTGATCTTTCAGTAAATCTAAGATACCATATAGAAAGAAAAAGAGCCTACAATTTTTGGGTGGTACTATTTTAACTTCCTCACTTCTATGTGAAAGTCAAACTATTGACTGGCTCTGGGAGGCAAATACTGGACAGCATCAGATGAGCTGCTCAAGCACCGAGGCCATGCCCAAGAAATGGGAGGAGACCAAAAATGTCCTCCTTAGAGAGGAGGTGCCGAGAGGAGGGACCGGCAGAGCCTCAGCTAAAGTCAGAGCTCCAGCACCACAGACGCGGAGAGGAACCCCAGCCAGTGCAGAGATGTGGAGGGGAGATGACGGCATGGGAAGGATTAACTGAACTTGATTTTTCCAGAAATCACACATTTCAAAAAGTAGGATATTTTGTGAATTCAGTGTCAAATCAATGAAACCTGAAATATAGAAATGTGTTATTTAGGACTGCTTATATTAATGTTACAGGTGTTTTTTCATAGTCTTTTGTGTCTTCACCTGGAACAATATTTAGTTCAGGAATTTTCATCCTGCTGTCACCAGAAGGAAAGAATAATTAATCCCACAGAAGTGAGAAACATGTTGCCTCTGGAAGATCCTGTGGAGATTAGAACTCAACAAAAGCCTGAACCCAGAAGCTATGGCTCTTACAGGAGCAAGTGTAAGAGTTTTCTGTAAGAGTAAGAAATTCATGGCCTCCAGCTAACAATGACTTCAGCACTTACAAACCCCATGCCTTCCTTTTAGACAGGATTTTACCTATGTGAAAGCAGGTGTCTTGGCTCTCCACTCCTTCTGACTGCATTGGTAGCCAATTCCTGCTGATTTTGGTGACATACCTGCCTTTTTTTTTTACCTTCAAGCCCTGAGGATAATCTACAATTTGATTAAACGAAGCCAAAATTGCTATAAAAATACCCAAAACAAATTACAGATCAGAGCACATTTTTTTTTGTACAGAGAAGGCAACTATACCATAACACGATTCCTTCTTTGATTTATGAGACTGAACTACAGAGGATGGACTATGCAGTCTTAGTTAGCATATTGCTCATCTTAATTGTGCAAACAATGTCAGCTAGGTGGTAAGTAGGAGGCCTCACTCCTCCTGCTCTTAAACCTTTGTGTAATCATAATGACAACGCAATCATCAGGACGGTCTAAGAATAGTGCTCACCTCCTCAAAAACAGTTAGGTAACCCTGGCCCTGTCTCCAAACTATCACCCGTAAAATAACAACAAGGGAAATAATTTTATTTTTACCTGTGAGCAGTAAATATTTTTTACCCGCATATTTTACCTGTGTATTTAATTTAGAGCTGTGTATTTTTACCTGTGAGCTGGGCTGTGGGGAAAAGACAGTCTAACGCAGTCTCAGCTACAAGATCCAGCAAACTATTTGTGTGTTGATCTCAACACTTGCAGCACTTTGGGGATAGGCTACAGATTTTTATTTCAGCAATAAGAAGCAGTTAGCCATCGATCCAACAGAGAGAAGGCTGCTATTTGGGGAAATGCTAAACCAGTTGCTGACAGAATTATGAAATTGTTTGGAAGAGGACTGAGGTGATGCCTTACTTTTCGAGTTCTCATATATCCAGATGACATATACCAAGTATAAGAGTTGCTTTTTAAAGACCAAATCACATCCTTAAAAAAACTGACAGACAAACGTGCTTGTACACGTGTTCATAAACACACATGCACGCATGTGGGCTGAAGTCTGTAGGTTATATTGAGATATTATATATATATGGACAGATGCAAAAACAGAGCAGAGAAACTTTTGGAATAACTGACAAACTTTAGGCATGGCTTATCTCATCACCTCATCTCCTCTCAGCCATCTAAAATGTTAGCATCTGATCCAAGCTAGTTGCCTGGGCTACCACTATGGTCAGTGGACAAAGAGGGACCCAAGGGAAGGGACACATCCTGCGCTAGGACTGGTACTGAAGGAGATAGGGTGAAAGAATGAATGTGGGTGACCTTGTGACACCTGACACCCAATTTTGCCTGGAGTCAGCCAGGGTGATTCCCATCCACTTTGTTCACCTAATTGCTAGCACTGTTTATTATCTCGGTGCCATTGCCATGCTTTCTGAACACATCAAATATTTACTCATTTATTAAAAGTTGTCTTGGATCTATGAGCAGCCATTTATCAGGGGTTTATATATACAGCATCGCACAGATACTAACTCATGCAGGACATTCACAGATGCTGAACAATCTTTGCACTGCAACAGTGGTTTAGGCTAGCATGCAGGGGAAAAAAAAATAAATTAATAGTTTACCTAAGATAGCCTCAGCAGGCCCCTGTCTCATTGCACATACCTTTAGCCTCTCTACCAGAGCGCGCTGTTCTCAGAATGGATGAAGGCCTCCATCTTTCGGCTCCTGGAGCGTTCTCCCTTTATCTTCCTGTCAGCTTGTCTCCCTAAGCAGTTTGTAACAACTGACCTTCGCTTTCCTAGAAATCAAAACAAATAAAGATATTTACTAACTGTTTTATCACTTTGAAGACTATTTCTGTCAAACCAAAGTTCGCACCTTGTCAAAACCAGAATCGCTGACACTACGAAATTGCAATACTGTCCTTCACTTGTGTCTTGGGAGTGCTGACAGGGATGGATTGTGCACTTTGTTATTTATTTATTTTTGCTTATTTTGCACATAGCTTCCTATTAAGTTAATCAGTATAATACTGCAGGGACTGATCATTACTCACTCACCATACATATAAAGCAAAGGGATTTCAGTGACCAAGCAACTTGATCAAATAATGCAAAAATAATATGAAATGCTACCAAAAAATGCAATGTCCAATAATTTTCACTAGTATTTTAGATTAATACATTAATATGTAGTAAATTTTTATCTGTCATAACTTTCAGTGTGCTTCTAAGTCACCCATAAAAAGTGAACTTATAAAAATCCCAGCCAACCTCCTCAAAAATCCAATTTTGCAAATCTTTCATTATTATAGATATTTATTAATAAGGTAACCCTATATACAAAATGCTGAGTGACTTCTATTGGTTCTTATCTCCTCAAGTGCTACTAATCCCTTCAAATACTGCTATAGTGTGTCCTACAAAAATCCTCTCTACATCTCACCAGGGGTCATAACAGATATTCAAAATTATGGCAAACTTATTTACAAAATTAATCATAATCAGCAGTTTGAACCGACTTGTTAATTTAGGTTTTTATATTAATTCAATTGCATACGACTGTTGTCATGTAATAGTTTCACGGGCTTTTTTAATAACCACGTACCAGATGGTGTTCCCTTAAAACTACCCATTTTATACTACTTATATTTAATCTTTTCAAAGGTAAATTTAGTTATACCACTTTGTACCTTGAAAAATGGCTTTCAAAATATATTGAAGTAGTAAAAATAGACAAATTAGCAAAAAGACATGTAGGAGAGCTCTGTAAAAAGGCTGAGTATTTATGTACTTAAATTAAGACTTACTCTTTATATGGAAGCCATCAAAGGCTTTGATGTCGTTTGTTTTAACTGTAAGCTGTAACTTTCCCATATTCATGGATTTTCATGGTGCATGTTATTTTTCGTCTCACTCTCTGTTTTCATCTCTTTCAGACCAAATTGCATTCATCTAGTACAGATGACAAGGACTAGTTGTCCCGTTATCTCGTAACAGTTCTTTATGAAGGACAGACAATAGGAAAAAAGTTACAATCTGATGTCAAGAGTGTGGTCTCAGAAAGAAAACAGAAGACAACTCTGATAATGTCAATGTTATCCACAATAAGTTTGCATCCCAAAGGCACTTAAATCTCTGTTTCACCTTATGCATCAAATGAGTAATCCCATTGAGTTCTGAGAAATTACTCCTATGAAGAAAATTAAACTTGTGCACAAACATAAAGAGGTCAAGGCATTAATTTCCTTCCTATTATGGAATATTTTAATTTTCTTAAATGTCTTCTGTGAACACATCCCAGCTTTTTTGCATCTGGTGTCATGGTTCTGCACTAAAAGCACCACAGGTTGTAGTTGTAGGATAGAGGAAGGAAAAGGTTCTGTTCTCATTTTTATTATTGTTCCCTCCTTAGTTACCTTGGCAAAGTAATTTAATGTCTTTTTGTCTACAGAATAAAGCTAGTTACTGTGACATCTTTTGAAACACTTAAAATCTATAGTTCAGAAAGATATGATTATTCAATGTAATAAATGCATTACATGAGTGAAGAGTGAAATGGAATAAAAACTATTTAAAAATAAGCAATTTCAATAAAAATTAGAGGTAAAAAAAGTAAAATAATGCAAGTTTGCTTCATTTAAAGTGTCTGGAGATTCCCTCACTCATGAAATCGAACTTTAGGGAATTGCTTCCACTCCCCATCCCTCATTCCTATGAAAGAGATGATCATAACAAAAAAAAATACAACAGAAGACAAAGTGACACTTTTGTTGGCAGCAGTAGGGACATGCCAAATACTGAAAAAAATAAGGACAAAGAACTCTTTATTCAAATTGAATGGCGGTTCTCTCAGAGAAAGAGTGTGCATACATTCACTACTCAAGCAACCTAACCCATTGTGTATTATCCCTACCTCTGTATAATCCCTGATTAGAGTTTTTTTATACAGAATAATACATCACTTGGGTTGTCTGTGACTATGTCTATAGCATGCTTTAAGACACTTCCAAAAATCAGTCCCATAAGGTGTGTTCTTTCTTTTCAGGCCTTCATGCTCACACCAGCATATCCCAGGAACATCCATGGAGCATAACAAACAAGGAGTCTTCAGACATCATACCTCTCCCACAGGCTCTCACAGCATGAAAAAACCTGTTCTGGGATTTATCTGATTGACCTACCCTGTATCACTGCATGGGAGGCACTATTTCATTTTGTACCAGCATCTTGGAAGCAATTTGGCCACACAGGAAGGAACCTGGGCTGGTGACATTTGCCTGCCCCTTCACTCTGCCTTCCAAAGGGGCTGCTGGTGATGTCTGAAACTGAAGATATGCTCATTTCTACAGACTTCATTTTCATCTTACCTGAACTCTCGAACAGAGCAGCTCAGCCTCCACTCTCCGATCTTACGTGACTAGGACACATCAGCATGTCCTGTGGTTCCTTTCATTATCTCCTCTGAATCAAGACTAGGAAGCCACTCAATTTACAAACATCCAGAGACACAGCACAGACCCTGCAGAGGAAATAATGACGAGTAAGAAAGTCCTCTCTGGGGTCATGTGAATGAAGTGTGTATGTGCACATGTTTCTAGATATGCTGGAAGTAAAAAAGAGAATTAAGGCATTCCTTTGTGGTGTCAGTTTAGGAGACAGTACCATTTCTTTCTCAAGGGATTTGAAATATTGTACAGGATACAATACCATTGCTGTTTTCACTCATGGAGCTCGTGGCCAAAAAACAGGCTTGAACTGACAAAGAGCTACTTGGATCCAGTGTCCAGCTCCTCGGGGCCCTGTGGTTCTTCACAGCAGCTGCTCAAGGCAACATGCAGACGACTCTATTGACTCACCCAGCTTCAGCTCTGAAGTGAGCACTGACAGCAGGGAAGATGAAGACTGAAAGAAAGCCAACATCATCAAGGGACAAGTTTCTAGAAGTCCACTGAATTAATTTGTAGCAATAGTATATGGCCCTAAGCTTAGAGAGAATCAACCAAAGAATGTCATAACCCAATCTGCTCCTCCAAGTAGTGCTGCAAATCAAGACAAGATTTGTCCACTCAGGTTTTTGCACAACTCATCATTGAGAAGACTGCACAGGGTAGCCTACTTTCTTTAAGGAAAGACAAACAAACAGACAAACAAAAGCCCTTCCCTTCTTTCTTTTTCCTACATTCCTGGTTCTTACGTCACAGCATGTCCTGTACCCTAGCTCCTCACTCATCACAGGACTGGGCCTCTCAGGAGTTCACTTTAACATTGGTCCAGGACAAATCTGCAAAAGTGTGTATCTCAGATGTGTACTTGAAGCAGAATGCAATCCACAGTTACCTACTGACTTGGTGAATACAGGTGATCACAGACTAACTGATAATCTTGAGTCCTAAAACAATTCTTGTCAATTCTCCTCCCTTAGAGTCATCTTACTTGGAAGACATATAGAGCTGAGGCAAAGCCAAGAATATTTTTTTTTCCTCCCTGCTATAGAAACATAAACAATGGAAATATTCAGGGTGGAAAAGTCTGGAACAGGAACCTAGCTGTTGTCCTGGAAGATGGCCTGGTTGATTTGTTAAGTGGGAAGGGAAAGAGGGGGGTCCTACAGTACACTGGCCAGTAGCCACAATCCTGCTGTTGCATGGTTTTCCACAAGGTCCTTTTTCCTGTGTACATAAGCCCTACACTCATATCTTTGACACTCCATTTGAAAATGCTACATGGAAGGACACTGCAATAGCACAGTGCATCTGCAGCTGCAGGGAATACTGAAGGAGCCAAACATTGCTTGGTGTGATCAGGGTAGGATGAAATGCCTGGATATTAAGTAGTTGCCAAGACTGCTAATCCAGTGCTTTCCAAATACTTTAACTGTGCATAAGTATATTCAATTCTTTAAAAATGTTTGTGTCTTCATTGGTGCTTTATAAACTGTTACTGGAAAATACACCAGAGCACTTTACTTTTATTTCTGACTAAAGACACCTGTACCATTTTGTCTTGTAAGTCTTTCACTACAGGAACTCCGTGAATCCAATGGTCATCAATTTATTTGTCCACTGCTATGGCTTAGTCAAGCAGCAACTATCAAATCAACCAGTGAAGTACAATACCTGCTAATTTTGTGGCATGGGCTGAATATGCAATGTTGTCTTCTCAACTGCAAAATGTTTTTGGAAAAAAAAAAAAATTACTCTCCTACTTAGGTGAAATATTTTTGAACTACTCCTTTTACTTTCCCATTCCAGACAATTGTGTCCCTTTCCCTCTTCACTTATTCCTCCATCTGATTTACCTGGAAACACATAGAAACAGTATTTGTTCCACAGCCATCTCTTTATTCCAAACTCTCAGATTTCACATTTATGTTTACCTTCCTATCAACTAGCTGGGATAAAAGCAAGTGAGAAACAATTTTAACTTATCAAACGATAAGTTGAGATAAAAAATGGGGAAAATGCTTTTGTCTAATATGACAAAACAAATATAGTCTGGTAAAAACAAATACTTCATGAAAAATTGAGCATGTCATGACATTCTTTAAAAGCAACAAAATGCATGAGTGCCTTATCCCTCATCTGCTTTATTAAATAGCTTAATAATAGAAATATTAGGAATTCTATTGTAAATAAATTCATGTGATTCATAACAGATCTTTAAAATTATTTTCTTTTTGAGCCCATAGAAAAGATTGAGATTGCGTATGTACTGAACTTCCCTCTATTCACCTTTCTTTGCACCAAGTAAAATTTGTAAGTTTTCTAATTAACATCCTGTGTCCAAAAATACAACAGGAAGAAAAATCTATATGAACATTTAAAAAAAAAAAAAAGTTTTTATAAGAGACATGGCTTCTATATTAAAACCATAGAGGTAGGACTTTAGTACAAAAGTTCAACCTCATAATTAATGACAGTTGGTACCTCACAAGACACACCTCCCACATCCTTGTTTCTAAGTGCCTAATAACAGTTACTCTATTAAAGTTAATTGCTCGAAAGAGTTTTGCATAATAAAGATCAGATTGAAGAAAAATGTGCAAATTCAGAATCATAAAGAGTTAATTAATCAATAAACCATTTAGACCAGTATCCACCACTGCATCACAAACCAAACCTTTTAAACTACAGAAAAATGATTTTATGAAGTTTCTCCTTTCTATCAGTTTACATTTAAAGTGTGCAGATTATTACTAATGACAAAATATGTAGTTAGCGGGCCAGACCTTTTTAGCCAGTGCAGTTTATTCTGCAAGTACCAGCCTGTTCTGCTCTCAACTGGACATTTCCAACTGTGGCCATGTATGTGAGTGCAGATTTTTATTGTATCTTATTAATATTTTTAAATTTTATTCTAGCATGGTAAAAATCACTTCTACAGCACTTCTTAAATTTTAACAAGACATGTCCCTGGCCCCAAAGGGTTCACAGCTTAAAAGAAACTTGTCAAGATATGTTGGAAGACAGCAACTCAGGAAAGGAGAGAAAGACAGAAGAGTACTGCCTTAATGAAGACAAGCAGAGAGAAGAGAGCGAACCCAGAAGATCGAGGTTTTCTCTGGACCAGCAGGAGAAAAAACACATTGAATCCTGCAAGTCATTCTACAGCAACGGCGGGAGGGTAGATACCAAGCAGCTTCATATGAGCTGGTATGTGGTTTCCTGAATTGAGGTATGCCACGTAACTCCTGAATTCAGGAATGTTCGTACCGGCTCACCTTAAAACATAAGAACTTCTGTTCCCAGGCAGGTGATCAATTATCAGTCATCCATACTTACGATTTTTGCTAATTTATGGGCAAAGCTGTGGTGGCAGTTTGTATCCAGGCATGGAGGATCCCAGAGCACAGGTTGGGCTTGCCTATACCGTTCCAAGCCTGTGGATGACCACAAGCTGCTTACAGGGACTGCGTGGCGGTTTTCATTGCTTTGCTGGAGGAATGGGGCTGCAAGCACTGCCGCAGCACAGAGATCCTAACCGAGCCTCAGCACCCCCCGGGACTGTGCCAGGAAGGAAGGTGGCATGCGTCCCCCTGCCTGCATCCGTCGGCTCCCTGGGGGAAGAAGGAGAGCAGTCAGCCTGCCCTTGGACATTCGGACAGCAGCTTGCGGGAGGGAATGGGATAGTGACCCCACTGCTGCAGTGATGCCCTACGCCGACTTGGTGTGGAGACACTGGAAACACCAAGAAGTACAGAGTGGAAAGAGAAGATAGAAACAGGGTGAAGGAAACTATGCTGCTAAAATGACAAGATATGGAGACAGATGTGAACATTTTTCTGATTGCTTACTAGGACTTGGGAGGATTTTTCCTCTCTCCCACACTGACAGGACTGGATCCCATATCAGGTCAGAGACGCTCCTGAAAGGGATTGAAAGGCACACTTTAAGTATGTCTTGTAACAAATGGCAAGTCTCCAGCAGAGAAATTTTATAACAAGTCTGACTTCCATTCAAATTAGAGACAGAAACAGACTTAGGGAAGGGGATACCCAAAGAAATGGGAGTCAAACAAAGAATTACCTCTACCAGCCCACTATCCACTATAGGAGACAGTAGAAATAAGGTTCATCTCACATAACTTCAGACATTTACATATGAACAGGCAAAAGTGCAACTATCAGCATGTAAATTACCTAACTTACTTCAGAGATCTACTGCAAGATTAAATGAAAACTATTATAAAAGCACCTGTTTCTATTTGTTGACCATACCAGAAGGCTAAGTAGCCCAGATATATATATCTACATTTATGATGTCTTCCATCTGTCTACATTTTAGCAATCTGTCCTAAATTGCATAGATTAATTTCAACCCATATCTTATTGATGGGCAAGTTTTCTGAGGAATTGTGGGGAGGGGACTGAGAAACACCTCCATCTTGTAGAAACAGTCAAGGAAGGAACCTTGTTCTTCGCTGTCTGATGGTTTCAGGTAAGTTAAGAAAGTTGTTTTTTAAATAAACAATATCTTTCACTTCTTATCTGTATTTCCAAATAGGTGAAACAATACTATGGGGATAGAATTCAAAGAGCAATTAATAGAGTGTAAATTTAGAACATGGAAAATATTCTGATAGTATAGATGCTTATGAGGAGCCACTAACACAGGAACAAGAGAAGCAAACCAGATGAGAAGAAATTCCGAGCAATGGAAATACATGGTTGAAAGAGAAAAATGAGTGCAAGAACTATATAAGACAAATGATTAGGCAAGGCTCTGTAAATGGGATGAAAGGATTGTATTAAATACACTAAGACAGAAGAAGCCAGTGGAGGCATATAAAAGAAAGGAAGAGATGAGATGAGAACGGCTTCTTGTCACTATATTTGAATATCATATTTTAGTAGTGTTGCCATGAAATATTTCTCAGTCTCTCTCACGTTTACTGAAAGCATTTTACTGAGAACAGGCTACTGATTTTTATTCAACCATGCGTCACTTTTGAACATACAGCACGATGTAAGTGTTTGAAACTATTTACATTTGATGGCTTCCCTTTTGCATGGTGACCTACTTACTTTTAAAAGCCTTGTATGATACACAAAAAATAAACCACAGACAAAAATCTAATACTAATAAATAAAAATAAAGTTTATGAAGAATAGCATTATAAATACCCTTCTTTAGTGGATGAGTTAAATACATGTATGGGCCTCCTACTTTTGATATCACTTTATAGCCTCTGATCTCATGTTCTCATGAGATATAGATATTCATAACCTAATTTCTTCCTGACACAGGAAGTAAGCATTCAGTTAATGCTCTTCCTTGCCTACATGTATTTATGCATCATGTAAAGGTACTATACACATTCATATATATGAACATTTACTTCAATAAGCACAAACATCCATGTATTTATGAGTGGCTAAAATATGAACTTGTAAGAACTAAAAAAAATTCAGGTAGATCAAAACATCTTATACTCTCCTTGTAGACACACCTATGTGAGGAAATCGTATGTGTGCATGCAGGCAGTTAAATCAATAAATAAGGTGCTGTTGCCAGGGAAGGAAAGAAGGAAGGAAGGAAGGATGAATTCAATGCAACCAGACATTATTGGCAGGAGAAGACCAGGAACATTGCCAGAATTTATGAAAAAGAAAACCCTATAGCTCTTAGCAGTAGATACAATACATACAGTGTAGCTGCTATATACTGTGTTGGGGTTAATTGTCTTTATTTATTGCCCATTTTTGATCCAGTGGTAGATAGCTATATAAACTAGTGCCTCTCTGTCATTTCATTCATCTCACCCACCCAAAGATAGTTTTTAATCTTAAAAAAAACCCAAAAACCAAAAAAACCAAAAACCATATTTTTTCATCTTAAACAACAACAAAAATCCCCACTCTGCTAATACTCTTTCCTTGTGCCTGACAATTTGGAAACTCTTTCTTGCACTCTCTCATATTTTAGATTGTGTAGTCAGAATGTGTCTCTCAGAATGACAGCCACCTGCAGCTCTTTACAGTAATGCCCCACATTTTCAAAGAGTATTCTGCCCTTGGTAATATAAATATGTTCCTCTCCTCTCACTCTTCAGTTTGAGTACACAGTACATATCAAGAGTGTGATTCTATTCTCACATACATTTTACACTGGTACAAGGCCATTGATATGAGCTGAGTTACTGCCAGGATACACCTCTCTGACTCAGGTTTTACATTTTTAAAGAATATTAAGTAAACTCAGCTATTTCTCAAAAATTCCATTCCAAGAGTGTTTCAGAAGACTAATTCAATGACCTGAAACACATATTTCAACACATCCAAGAAGCTGCATTTCTTAAACTTTGAATGATACATTCACATCTGTTTTCATCAGTTGAGCTTCACAGCACCTCCTTGCAGAACTGTGGACTATGAACCACTTACTGATGATCACTTGAGAAGACCTATCCATTTCAGTAAGCAGCATTTAACATTCATGCCTTTGGCTATTAGTGTATGATGGCTTCCTCTTTTTCAGATATTTTTATAATTTTTACAATATGATATCAAAAGTGTATATGACATATACATAAACTTACAAACAAATTGTTTCAATGAAACAGTTTACTCTGAATGTCCACCATGCAGCTAAGGAAGTGATTTGGTCAAAAGAGCATAATTTTTTTTCTTCTTCTAAGTATCTTGTTCCAAAATCATAAAGTATGTCACTATGACCTATACGCATTTATTCCCAATTCTCAAACATTCCTTTAGCCAAAGATAACCCTTGCCATGTTCAATCAAATTTTAGATACTACGCAATTTTGGAAAATGAAATAGCTCCTTCCTTTTCTAAAACATTGGGGAAAATGCAGCTAATGCTAAGTGTATATTGTGTTCACATTTCATTATTACATTTACAAAACAAATGGAGTTCAGAATGAGAAAAAAAACCTTGAGAATTTCTTTCCTGGGTATCAACTTGAACTGAGTCTTTACTATATGCTTAAATTTTTAACTGTGTGCACTCACTTTAGGCAATTACAGGCACTCAGCTGATGTTTTCAAACTGAAATACTGATGTCTTGACATTCTGGACATTGATGTCCAGTGCTTGACTCCAAATTCCAATGGATTCCATGATCTGCACCTCTGAAAATCTACCTCTCAATTTTTCAGTATTAAAACATCCAAAAAGAGGGAAAATGAAAACAGTCGTGCTAGACCAAACTAAAGGTTTATCCAGTCCCTCATTCTGCTTCAGAAGTGACTGTAAGTAAATGCTGAAGGAGGAATAAGAACAGGGCAAGATTCTCCCCTAATACATTCCCAACCTCCAATTATTTCAGCTCAGTGAAATCCCTGAAGTGGATATGATTTTGCACACTTATTGACACTCCCCTCAACACCATCATTGGATTTCTCTTTGATATGCTTGCCCAGTCTCCCTGAGTCTCTGAAAATTTTTAATTATCTACAACATCCTTTGGCAAAGGGTTTCAAAGATCAATTACCTGCTGCAAGAAGAATCACCTCTTCTGTTTTAAGCATGACTTCTTCCAGCTGTATTTGATGCCTGCTGTTCCATTTACTAGAAAAGACAGTGAATAATCAATCCCTATCCAGTCTTTCCTTGCCACTCATGACTCTGTAGTGCCATAGGCTCGTAAACTGTCCTTTTTTACCTCCCAGTCTGAAGTTTCCTGGCTGACTCAGCTAATCCTTGAATGGCCTTTCCATGGAAATGTTGGGTATTTAAGAAAATACTGTCCTTAAACACACAGCATATTAACTTATTTTTATAAAAATGTATGCATTTGGATCAAAGAAGCATGCAGAAGACGACTATGGTGAGACTTCAATTCCCATTCCTTAGCATGGAATTTGGAAGTCTGAGCTAAGACGAAGGCCTTCCTTATGCTAAGGTTCTTAGGAAGAGTTATGTGCCTCAGAAAGTCAGCATGCTTAGCGAGGTGCAACTTAAAGTTCCAGATAACTGGGAATATTGCTACAAAGGATCTGCCTGAAACCTCCCCAAAAATTCATTTCAAACTACTACTTCCTGATGCTCAGGACACGGTTCAAAATCCTCGCCTCAAATCAGGTTCATGGCAAATTAGTAATGCCAGGAATGGTGCCACCATACTCCTTGTACTTCCACTCACTGGAACCAAAAAGACATAAGGCAAGAGAGAGTCACCTGGATTCTGGTCCTAGTTTAGAAAAAAATTTAGGTCTTTTGTGCTGAATAGACATTGTGGACTGAGTCTCTCTGAATGAGGCCTAAGAGGAATAACAGAAATTGAAGATACTCTTGTTAGCCCTAACCAAATGCTGCTATCTTTTTTGCTGGCTTAACAAGTTATGAGAAGGAAAAACTGTATGTTTCACACTCTTGAAAAAGGAATTTGAACCCGAGCCTTCCATTAAGATCTTATTTAAACAAGATTCTGTACTGGTACCTTGGCCAACATCTTAAAACAGGGATCACAGCTGAAATTGGTAGGGAGCAAACAGCATATTTTGTGCATTTTAAACACTAAAGTCTTACTAACAGCAGAAAGCTAAGCTCTAGACAGGTTTATCAGTCATTCATTTTCACTAATGCAAGGAAAAACTCAACAAACGACACCATCTTTTAACACTACCGTCTGCGATTAGTCATCTCAACGACACACGAAGTACATAAAATCACTCTTCTCCAGACTACATAAGCAAAACAAAGGACATTAAAGATGGATTCAGCATTAACTCTGAATTTCTTTCTTTTTAATAGAGAGAGCCAAAACAACACAGGGTTTTCGTATTTATCACAGTTCAATTTGATTAATGACTAGGCAATATTCTAGAGTAGATTAATAACATCAGAGATGAAAGGGCATTTTTAAAATATTTTTCCTCCTCCCAGTATAAAGAGGATTTCAGTGCATTTAGATAATTAACATGAAAACAGTGGCCTTGTTTTTATTTTGATCTTCACATAAATATTCTCCACTTAATTTGGTAAAGCTTATGATATAGCCCACATGTAGGGACTGCAATGAGTTCTCCTGAGCTTTACAATCATACAACAGTACAACTAGTTAGAATCTCACCACCAGAGTACATCCAACCATGAACTAGTGACAAGTTTTCACTTGACAATCATTACATATGCAAGATATAAAGTACTGAAAATACAGATTCCATAGACTGAAAGGTGAGATAAAAAAGTTCTGATCACATAATAAACAAGAGCCAAAGAACATCAAGTCATCTACAAATGCTACTGGTAATACAAATACTTCTGAGTATCCATGAAAAACGCAACTGAAGCACAAATTCAGGAAAGATGCCATGGAATGACATCTGGTCAAAATAAAGAACCCCAAGTATTTCTGTGAAATTACAACTGCAAAGCAAAATAAGTGAAATAAAAGGCTTTCCAATAGAAGAAGGCTTTACGTTATTGTGACAATGGAAGTGTGGTAGCATAGGAAATTTACTGGATAAATACTTCAATAAATAAAAAACCCCTACAGTGCTTTGTTGTGAATTGTCCCAGAATAACAGAATAAACCAGTCCTGCAAGGAATTTTGCTCTGTACATAAAAGATTCAATAACTTCCAGTGCGAAGGCATGTTCCAAAGAATGCAGGGCACAGCTAGGATATTAAGTGTGGAGTGCTGAAAAAAGAAAAAGCAAGAAAATGTAATGAAATGGGATAATCATATATCTTAGACAACCCAATTAGAAACAAATCAAATCTGTAAATGGCAAAGCTTAAAGATATAATTTCTCAGAACAATAGGAAGTTACTTCTTGAAGCAGCATATAATTGAGAGAAGACTATTCTGAGAAATGACTGTCACCTTGGAAGATACAAGATAGCCTTAAATCAATCAGCTCAGCTTCATAAGCTGTGGAGCCATATTCAAGCACAGTTCAGACATACCTTTAGACTTCAATCACAATAAGCAGAAAAAAGTCAAGGATTAATATCCAAACTAATATGTAAAGTGATCCTAAAATAATGAGGTTAAATGCATCTAGCAAGAGATAAGATAGAAAAGAAATGTCATGACGCTAACCTTTGGACAGAGGTATTCCATAAAATGGATGTTAGTCAAAAAAACCAACCCCAGTATCAAAAATAAAGGCAGTTGTCCTTAGATATCTTTAGATGTGGCATTTATGTTGCTCCCAAAACCAGGAGTATTTCCATTGATAAATGCACATACAGGAGAGGGGAGGAGATAAACAAGGAAGG
The DNA here is from genome assembly GCA_013400195.1 of Aramus guarauna. Classification (NCBI taxonomy): domain Eukaryota; kingdom Metazoa; phylum Chordata; class Aves; order Gruiformes; family Aramidae; genus Aramus; species Aramus guarauna. The sequence goes on from VXBL01009957.1 coordinate 171,031, forward strand.
TAAGTTGCAAACCAGTGGAGTGAAATGAAAGGATTTAAGACACTACTTGAGCCAAGCAGGAAACTGCCAAAACCTGCAAAGGCAACGTTCATGAAATGAGGAAAACAAGCGCAAGCTATAATAGTAAAGAGGTAAGACGGAAAACTGGATAGCAAAGGTAACTGCTGAAAAGCAAACAGTTAAAAATATAAAAACAAAAGAATCTCCTTAAATATATGGAAAGCAAGAAGCTTGTAAGAGTCACTATGTCTGCTGGGAACTTCAGAGAATAAAGACAGCAATTAAGGAAGAGAAGGACGTTGCTAGGAAGTTAGAAGATTTATTTGCATCAGTCTTCACAATAGAGGATGTTAGGGAGATATCTACTCCTGGGTAATAAAAATGAGGTACTATCAGATGAAGAGGTGCTGGAACAAATCAATCATTTAAAAAGCAGGAAGCCACCAGGACTGAAAATTCTGAACAAGAAGTAGTTGAGCTATGCAATCTCTAATTGAAAAACAACTCCTGTACTGGAAGGTTAGAGAGTAGCAAATGTTTCACATATATTATAAAAAGGCTTTAGGATGATTCAGGGAATCAAAGATTCATAAATCTTACACCTGTACCTGGCAAATTAAAAATACAAAAATAAACCACTCAGAAGACCATAAGATGATAGATCTGTGCAAAGGAAGATGATGCCTCACTCATCTCTTAGAATGTTTTCAACACATCAGTAAAATACCGTAGTGGTCAAAGGAGAATCAATTGACATCATTTATTTAAACTTCCTAAAGGCCTTGACAAAGTTTCTCACAGGAGACTGATAAAAAGAAGAGACATAGACAGCTAACCAAAGACCTCTGTTCAGTGTAGCAGCTATCAAAATAAAGAATCACGATATTAAAATGAATCAAGAACAGGACTGAGATGATAAAGAAAAACAATATGTTATATAAATCAGTGCTGCAGCCTGATCTGAACTACTGTGTGCAGTACAGGTTTCTACATCTCAGAAAGATATCAGAAAACTAGAGACTGTTTAAGAGAAGAGTGACAAGAGTGATAGAAGTTCCTTAAAAAGCATGGTTTTGTGGAAGTAGATTGGAATAACTGGAATTATCTTAAAAAGGAAATTAGAAAGAGGCAGGATAAAAATATGTGAAATAATTGCTAGAAGTAAGCCAGAATTTCATTTCTCCCTGCCTTAGTACAAGAATATGGGGACACACAATTAAATCAAAAGGCAGCAAATTTAATAGAAGTGATACAAATCAGTTTTCACATAGTATACATTTATGCTGTGGGACTCGTTAATTGATAAAAAAAAAATGTAAGATTGAAAAGAACTAGATTCTTACATGGATAACAAGAATGCATGGAGTTAAACTAGCTAAATGAGTACTGCAGAGGAACTGAAACATTTGGATACTTAAATAGATTTCTAAATACTGGAGACTAGGTCAGACTCTATGAAGCCAAATTGTCAAAAATATTCCTATTCTGGGTTTTCTGCACTTTCCTCAGGAGTGTTCAAAGGCCACCGTCTGAGGTAAGATGCTGCACAGGCCTCCGATGTGCTGCAGATCCCTTTTGCCCATGTTCCTAGTGTCACCTATTGCACGAATTTCACTGTTTCTGGCCCAATAATTGTGATTGAATAACAACACCAAAATATTTAAACTGAATAGCGGAGTTTTAAAGTTCTTGCAAAAATCTTCACTGAAGAAGCCACACAAAGAATGAAAACAAACAAACAAGCAGGCAAATCACCGACCTTTTCAACTTGAAAACTGTCAGCCAAACAAAGGTTTGTTTGAAATTTGGAAGGAGACATTGTTTTCTGAAAAAAATCAACTTCCCAAAGGAAAACCAACGCTTTCCCTGAAATTTTTAAATTTGAAAATAGAACATTTTAATCACCTCTACCCCTCAGTTATGCTATATATTCTTGAGCACCATCTACTGGTGCTGCATTATCAATTATTTATGAAAATATAAATCACTTCTCTAATAAAATGCAAATATAATCATATAATCTTTCAAAATATATTTAAAATTGAGGAGGCAGAATATAACCTATTATTTATTAAATTTGTATCTCCTCGTGATGACAGAGAGAAAATTAATACTGCTGAAATTCACTGAACTCAGTAGAGAAATGCAACATTTATTAGTGGTTTGTAACGCTGGACCAAAAAAACCATATACAAGTCTATGAAATTATTTCCAATTTACACTCGCTCTCAATCTGTGAGAGGAACAAGAGGTTTTTCTTCTTTTGATACTTGGGTATTTAATCAATTTTATAATAGCTGTAATATGGCCAGCATCTTCCACTTTATTTCTTCCCTTCAGACTAAATTAAATAACATCTCTCTTGAAATGGTCACACCAGCTTTGGATTTAAAATTTTCCCTGGCTTATAGCAAGGAAATACTGCTCTTACAGAAATTTGGTGTCACGCAGCAGAACCTGTGACGCAGACTAGAAAATCTACGCTTGCCAAGGGGGATTTTGAAGAGCCTTGCATGTCTGAGTGGGGCAACAGATGTGGGGAACAGATCAGTGCCGCTTCCACATACACTAAGAGGCTCAGTAAAATATTACTTGACTCGTACCTGTAAGTTGGCTTTACAACCACAGTTTCCATTATTGTGCGTGATAAGGTGACATATCTAAGTGTCTGTAACTGTAGTTAGTTAAACATGATGATAATAATAAAGAATTAAGCATAAAGTATGAAAGCCTTTGTTGAAAAAAAAAAAAATTTAGCATTTTTTATTTTAATGCATGCCTTCAGTGTTGGAGATAGGCTGTCTTTTATTTGCTCAAAGGAGAGACACTGCAGGCTGCAACAGTGACCTTGACTTGAAAAGAGTTCCCCTAAGGGTGACAGGTGATTGAGTGAGAGAACAGTCCGTTCTCCAAAGCCATTTGCTTTGAACTGTGGCCTCCCTTTTAAAATTTGCACCAAAAATGACAGTGAATTGTAATTCCAATTGTGTAGTATTTTGTGCTGTGTTCACTAGAACCTGGGCTGAAATCATCTAGCTGCTGTGACCAAGATACCAAAGATCTCAAAGTGCTAATGTAGATTGGGAAAAAAAAAAAAAAAAAGGCAACTAAAGGAACCCTTTAATTTATTCCATCCAACATATTAAATTGGGTAAGCCTCATTTTTCTCACTAATATAGAAATTACTTAAAAATATTACTCTCCTCCCTCTTTCCTAGTTTGGATCAAGCCCAACCTTGCTGAAACAATCGCATTGAGTCTAGAAAGCAGCACTATAAATTTAGCATTCACTATGTTGTGCCTATCCCTACCACACTACTACTGAGCGACATAACACTTCTTTCAGTGCCTTGATACTTTCTTTGTAGTACAGATGGCACCACATGTGCCACGCAGTTCTGACAGCCCTCCCATGAAACAGCGTGGAATTGTATTAATACCTTATTCCTGGGTTTTAACAGAGGTACTCAAACAAGTTGAATCTACTCGATATTCCTAAAGCACATGTATAGGCTCGCTTTATAGCTGCCCTTCAGACTGTAGTTTAGCACTAAATGTACATACAAAACAGCACCATGCCAAACAGAAACTATCTGCATGCCCAAATTAAACAAATACATTGCTACATTTCTATTTATTTACATTTTGTAGACTTAAACATATCCTGACTCTTACTTCTAGGCTATAAAAATTCCAGGTTTTTGTTATCTCAAATGTAGCTGCATGACACCTGGCAAACAAATTATTGCTGAAGGTGGCCTCAATTCAAGTAGAAAGGCACCTACAAGTGGATCATGGATATTTGCGTACTTACAAATGGTATAGCTTATTTTAGAGTTAGTCCCAGTAATTAAAACATGCATCGTTCAAGTTGGATTGTGACAAAACTTGGGAAATCTGCAGAGTGCTCTATGTTGTCATCCCATCCCATTGCGTCCCATCCCATTGCATCCTATCCCCCTTGTTCTTCAGCTCCCACAGTAAACCTAAGTATAACTTGTGCAACTTCCATCCTTTCCTTCAGTTTCCAGACAAGAGGCCAAGGAGTCTTCCCTCCCAGACTCCTCTCCAGCATTGCCATGGCTTCACAAACTTGAAAAGTGGAAGTTAATCATCAGGCTGGGATACCTAGGAAGTTGCTAAAGACAATGGTTGACCATCCATTGTGTATTTATTGATTTTCATTTCCGCTCACAATTAAAGAAGCTACAACTTGCCAATGCCACAGGAATCGGGTGAAAGAGTTCATTCAGAATGGCTTTTTTTTTGTGACTAGCCCCCAAGTTCTTCATTTAATATAAAGGGGCAGAAAAAGATATTTAAATGCTGTATTGTACGTACACTTTTGATTTGTTCTGCTCATATCAACCTGTCAATGAACCAAACTTCCCTTGAAGTATTTCAAGCAACATGACAGTCACCCACAGATAATATGGAGTGTCACCGAATGTGAGAGAATATGATTATCTCTAAGCCAGTAACGGTTCGGTTTTCATTGCATTGTATTTGCTGGGCGTAGATCATGCACATCTCTCACATTTTCCTTGGTTTGGATAGATATTTTTTGTTTTATTTTGACAACAGGGACATAAAATATTTATGTTTGTAAAAGCTAGCAGGGATGTAGTTTACAGCTTGTACCTATGGAAAATACAGTAAAAAGCTATAACCGTGCTTTCGTTTACTTTGGTCAGAAGTGGTTTGTGACCAGTAATACCTCTGATCAGAATTTGTGCAGCGTGTAATTGTAATCATAAAAGCCCTGTATTACAGAAATTCAAACCTTTCGGGGGCTAGGGCGGGGGCGTATGGGAGAAAACCGTTTGCTTTAAGGACAGATTGGTTTGGACCTCGTCCAGAAGTTTAAACTT
>VXBL01009957.1:185968-216975 GCA_013400195.1 Aramus guarauna
TGTGTGTGTGTATATATATATGTGTATATATATATATATATATATATATATATGTCTGACTGGTAATTTCTTTGGTATCACAGATTCTACCAGTATTTTGTTCAGCGCGGCTCACACTAACAAGATGGCATATTACTTATTTTGTGGGAAAGGTCAGCCTACTGCCGTCAAGTATTAGCCCTGCCTTCAGCAAGATCACAAATATACTGTTTAGGATTTGAATACCCATTTTTCAAGAGCTCATTGCTTGCTTAAAACATTCATGGCTTCAATGAAATAGCATGTTGAAAGTTGTGTTACAAACAAACCTAGGATTTTGGTTCCCCAGAATTCCATTTTTGATTGAATTTAACCTCTATTTATGTGCATTATTGCACATCAGACATTGTGGAGACCTGCGCTCAGCTGGGGACAAACGTCATAGAGACCTCCACTCTAAAGAGCACAGAACATAAGTAGAAACCAGTGATAAAGAATGGGGAAGTTCTATAAAGAAATTAAGTGTTCAGACTGAAGTCAAAGAACATCCAAATTAGGAACAGAATTCTGACTCTCTTGCTGCTGGTCCCAGTGAACAAGTACTCGATAGTACCGAGTCCTGTACTGTCAGATATTTCAGTCCCATCATTCCTCCTTTGTTTGCCTTTCTCACACCAGTAAGCTGTGCCTTTTGTCTTCAAGTACTTATACCAAGCTTTGTCTGGGTGGGCAGAGTATACAATATATTTACTGGATTTTAGACCTCGTCCTCTGATTTGCTTGTGCTTGTGATAACTGTGGAAGCGTTCATGTGTAGAACAGCCATTAACAGAAGCTAATGGTGATTCTGTGTACATAGTGGGATTTCAGTTATTAGGTGTCCGTGACATTACATGGAATTATATTATGACATAATGCAGGTACTGCATTTCTTCTTATTATGCGGTGTTTTATACCTATGTATATATATTTTATACATTTATATAGCACAGTTATTATATGATCTACTACATTTAATACGTTCTCCTGTGCTCTTTTTAAAACAATTTATCCTCTTCTGTTCAAATCTATCCATATTGCTGTTTTGTTTAGTTTTCTATTTGCAAAAGCATGGAAGAATCTGCTTTGTGTGTTGGTATACACAGAGAAATTTTCAGAGGAGATTTTCTTTTTCTCTTCTTAGAGTATTAATTTTATGAAGTTTATTCAGTTGTGTTTTATCAAAGGATTCCAACTCAAAGTTGTTGTAGTTCTCAAATTGAAGTTTAGCTCTTCATTTATAAATATGCAATAATTGTAATAAAACAAAGGTCACTGCAGAATTCCATTGAGTATTATTTGCATTCACTGTTAACAAGAAATATAAAATGCTCTTTAGGATAGAGAAAGTTGTACATGATATCAAGTACGAATTTACAAATTATGCATCACTGATTTATGAATATTTCAGAGTTTGAGCCCTTTCTAATGCTAGTTAAATCTCAAAAGGAAGACAGTCAAATTTTTGAAAGTCATTCTCAGTTTTGTTAATCTCTTAGAGAAGTTATAAATAAAGTTTTTATCAGATTACTAACACATTTTTTCTGATGGACTAGCTACCATCAGAATTAATAAAAACAATCTGTAATAGCAGTGTATGAGACCAGTGTTGTTACTTTACTCTGCAAAGACCAAATTATCGTCCTTACTCAAGGCAAATTCCCCATGCTATCAATATAATTCGGTCTAAATGAAGATTAGATTAGAGACCACAAAAGAGATGTGAAACAGTGATAGCATGTGTTCTTTCTACCAAAAGCAAATTATTTCATAATTTGTATTAATTCTGTCCTTTAAAACTTCTTAAGATTTTTTTTTTCTCTGTAGTTTTACATTTGAAACTGTCCTTGACATTTGGTAGAGTGAAGCAGATGCACTTAAAAAAAAAAAAGGCAATATTGTAACTACTTGCTGCATTTCTTTCCCTTTTAGCTAGCTAGCTGATCTCTTTATGTGCTTTACTTCAGCTTCTGGTTTTTGTGCTTCTCAATTCTCATTCTTCTTCATATCTTAATATGAGGAAAACCATCTTCACTCTGAGGATGACCGAGCACAGGAATAGGCTGCCTAGAGAGGTTGTGGACTCTCCTTCTCTGGAGATATTCAAAACCCTCCTGGACACGATCCTGTGCAACCTGCTCTAGGTGATCCTGCTTTAGCAGGGGGGTTGGACTAGATGATCTCCAGAGGCCCCTTCCATCCCCTACTGTTCTGTGATTCTGTAATTCATTATCTGAAGAGGAATCAAGGGATATAGTATACTTAAATTAGCATTTCTTTGATGGTACTGAAAATACGTGCAACTGAAATTTGGAAGCAAGCTAATTTCAGTTATTCAGTGCAAATTTTATTTATATGTCCTTGAAATGACAAAACCACAACAAAAATATGAACTTTGAATACTATCCATTTTTGGTAGCTTGATAGAAGATTGTGAGAACAGGGAGAACAATGTGTCATCCCCTTTTGGGTAATTCTCACCAAAAATGGTTGCTCGTTCATCAGTGATGCAGAGACAATGTTTGTTTATAGCATGGTTTATAACTTTCAGCTATAGCTGATAGTTCTGCGCTATCGAACAGCTTTGCTGAGGGATGATGGGGAGGGGATGAAGGATCAAGAGAGAAATTCTCCGGCTCTTATCTGTGGAAAATGATTAACAGGACTTCCAACCTTACTACTTCTAACTAGCACTATGTTAAGTGGGAATCTGGTAACTGGCATCATCAACTGAAGCATGTTATCATAAGTTGCTTGTGAGGATCTAAGATCACATTGCTGCTGAGATAGCTCTGGTTTCACTCCTTTCCCTTCACTGAGCTGTGTCAGCACACCAACCAATCAGAAAATTGGTCACCTCAGGTTTTTTTAGTTGGGTGATCTTGATGTTGGGCTATGATGACCCATCTGACCCTCCATCAGCATCAAAAAGTGACACAAGAAAGAGCTGGAGAGGAACAGTGGTGCTGGTTCAGCCAGGTTTAGATTTCCTTAGGAAAACAAACAAAAAAAAAAGTCAGTCAAAAAGTGGCCAATATCATACAATCATAGAATCACAGAATGGTTTGGGTTGGAAGGGACCTCAAAGATCATCTAGTTCCAACCCCCCTGCATGGGCAGGGACACCCTCCACTAGACCAGGTTGCCCAAAGCCCCATCCAACCTGGCCTTGAACACTTCCAGGGAGGGGGCATCCACAACCTCTCTGGGCAGCCTGTTCCAGTGCTTCACCACCCTCACAGTGAAGGATTTTTTCCTTATATCTGATGTAAATCTACCCTCTTTTAGTTTAAAGCAAGCACCCCATGTCCTGTCACTACAGTCCCTGATAAACAGTCCCTCCCCATCTTTCCTGTAGGCCCCTTCAGGTACTGGAAGGATGCTGTAAGGTCTCCCCGGAGCCTTCTCTTCTTAGAGTTGAGTTTCTCTTGCTCCCTCTTTTCCATACATTAGCAGCCAGTTACATCATATTGTATTTCTAGGCAGCCATACCAGATTTTGTTACAGTATTACTGGTGGATCCTTCAAAATAGAGTCCAAGATACATATTTATCCAAGGCTTCCTGCTGACCATTAAAGAGTGATGCAGATTGCTGTGAAAGTGTGAACAGAGTTCTCGGAGATAAATCTGCGAAGCCCTTGGAACTCATTCCTGTAATGCAGCTAGGAAGGACTTAAATTACTGATTAGAAAATCCAGGAATTTAATTAGTGCTATTTATTTAGCATTATTATAAGGTTATGATGAATAATATTGTACATGCTTGATGCAAGAACACTTTTTCCCGTAAGGGTTTTGGAAAAATCTTAAGTCTGAAGATTTCATGTGGAATACTTCTTTAAATCCTAAATGGTTCACTTTTTTCATACATTGTTTGTTTCTCTATCCTATGAATATATCTTTTGCAGTCCCTTGTGTACTGTATACATAGATGTCAATTGTCTGCAAAGCTGGAAACTTCAGCTTGAACTATCACGAGTTGTGTTTTTATCCTTGGAAGTGTTTTGTTTGTTCTGTGGCATTGGCTGATATCCGCAGTGAGTGGCGCACGTACAGATGCTCCATATGGGTAGGTTTGAAGGTTGATAAATGTGCTTCATACTGACAAAGGAGAGGAGGAAAAATGTTCAGCACTGCAGGTGTAATGTGAGTACAGAGCCTAGCCGAGCTGGTCCTGTCTGCACCAAATGTCTAGGAGGTCACTAATAATGCAGAGAGTATCATGAAGGTTCACTCTCCTTGGAAGGGAAGAGGACACCAAGACTGGGATATTAGCCAATCCCAACACCTGATAAAGTTGTGGGAGTTATGTGTAGGACCATAGGGCTTCAGCTGATTATGCTATTATTTGGGCTCATAAATAGAATAGATGAGTTGCACCTCTTGAAGCAAAATTATGATCACAAGAAAAGTTTGATAATTATTGTTGTGGGAGAATGTAATATACTTAAACATAATTGGAGCACGACGCGGAACTAATGTTTTCCTGTCTTGTAAATGAATGTTCAAATTATTATATATTTGTTCTCTTTTGTCCACTGAATTTTTAATTTATCCACCCACAAAAATTGAGCCACTTCCAAATTTGGGAAAAAATCAAGAATATTCCTATTCCTTGGCCAGACAGAACCTTCTGAGAAGCAGAGCCACTGAGTCCAGACTGCTCCAGGTGCTGCAGTTGATTACAGGACATTCAGGTCTGGGTTGGCAATATATACACAGAAGATTATAAAAGGAGGATGCCATCTCTGGCCATCGTTCGTGCAAAGTTTGGTCAAGCGGGTGTGATCCAAGACCACCTTTTGGACAAGGCCCTACTGCCAAATAGGTGCAAGTGGCTCTTCTCACAACTAAGCCATTCCCAGACCCGTGCGCACGCCTGGTGCATGTTGCTTATGGCTCTTAGACACTGGTGGGTGTGGGATGAACAATTTGGAGATCCCCATTTTGGATGTGGGCCTTGGAATTGATGATGAGGCGTGTAAATTTATGTGATTTCTTTGGTAAATACAGCTCCTGTGCATCACTTCCTGTCCCTGCGGTATTGTTTTAGTAGTACTGCCTTGCCTTCTGGTGATATTATGAGGATAAACATGTCAAAGTTTATAGCTTGCTCAGTAATTAGTATCATACAGGTTCTTAAAATATATAGATTATGCCATCATTGCTCAACCTGAAAGATTTTTTTTTACTCCACAGTTCTGGTGAAAATAAAATCCGTATTGTCTTCAGGTATTTTCTGGTGCTTGAAGTGAAAGTGTGATTTTATTGACTGTTTTGCAGATGAAATATATGAAGGGAATGAAGGACTTTCACATTTATCTCCTATTCCTTGCTTTTAAGTTTTTGGATAATGGAGTTTTTTTTCCATGTGAAATCCTAAGTGTTGCAAAAAATAGATTTTACTTTGATAACATAATGCATACAGTAACTTTACAATAAAAGAATTTATATCATAAATAAGACTTGAAGGAGAACCCAAGGGTGCCAGAATGTAGCAGCTAAATATTTTTCAGACATGACTAAATTCCTGCTTCTGTATTCACTTGTACATGATTAATCTTACTGAATCAACAGGATTATTCGTGTAAATGGGATTTAATTCAAAACAGGTTTGCCAGTAAATACCCTCAATCAAAAATGTGGGTACTTTAAATATCAATATTAGAACAGGAAACCATTATTTTATTATTAATAATAATTTATCTAAATATTATTAAACGAAGTAATTATAACAATGAAGAATAATAAATTACTATAAACAAATATGCATAAATATTAATAACAAAATAATAACAAATTTACTGTATATGGACTGTCTTACATAGTGTTGGATAAATATTCTCTGTTCTTGTTATCCCAGAACCTAGTTTGGCCCAGTTCCCAGGTCTGCACTGCTTTAATTGATCGTCGGTATATTCTTCCTTAGCTCTGGGATGCCCAGTGCCACCCTGGGCCCCCACTAACCCTGCTGGACCTGTGCTCCCCTTCTCTGCACCCGGTGTCTCCCGCTCGGACACCTCTGCTCTCAACCCGTTCTCTCACTGCCATGACTGTCCTCTTCTGCATTGCGTCGTCACGCTGGGGTAATGAGCACGTCGTTCTGTTCAGAATAACTGCTTGTTGCTACCATCTATGAAAAGAATATGGTTCTAAAAAGATAAGCAAAAGTTAAACAAATCAGGCAGTAGCTGGCTGGTCATTAAAGGGTCTAAACAAAGCTCCAGGAAGAACAAGACAAGTTCAGACAATACTTGACATGTCCTGAGGCTATTTAACAGCAACGGCGGTGCTGTATTTATTAGGATACAGGCCTATGCTAAAAACCATTTAGAACTAATCTGCAAGAATGGCACTGGTTATCATCATTATACGTTTTTGTTGTTGTTGTTTTTGTTGAATGTGTCCAGGAGCTGCCATGGAATTTGTTACAAAAATTCAGCATTCTAAAGCCTGCATCTTTTTTTTTTTTTTGTTAGGTGAAAGAAAAAGTAATATCACCTTGTTGCTTTATATTTGACGAATGGTATTGCACTAGACACATCTGGATAAAAACAGGAATCGCTTGAGGAGCAGTTGGCTGATTTTTTTAGCTGTGACTGACACAAATACTGTAGGACTAGATGCTTCTTAATTCTCATTTTTTTGTAAATTTGGGGTTGTGTTTATCTTTAACTTTTTCCATTTACCAAATATTTTAAATATACGATATGTGTTTGAACACAAAGTTGACAGTCATTTAACATGACAGCCACTGTCAGGGAGTTTCTTCCTAAGACGGAGAATGCATTAAATTATGAAGTATTGGAAGATAATACTTATTGTATTGTGAGCTGTGGAAGAACATGTGGCCCCGAAGGATGTGAGTACACATAGTAAAGGTTATCAAAAATCATCACAAAGAGATCATCTTAATGACAGAATTTATAATTAACTTAGATGGAATGAGGTAAGAACTGCAGAAGAAAGCATGTAGGATGTTTTGGTGGTCTACCGCAACACTGTCCAGCAATTATTAGATTTCAGAGTTTGGTAACTGCCATATTTTAAAATCCTAACTGAATATCTTACAATAATGCTTTGGCATAGTGCCAAAGGATTTTTTTACATTTCTAAGGTCTGTTTTCTATTACACATATACTTCCACCACAATATTTCACTTCAAACAGTTGGGTTTGGAAGATCTTAGAGAATCATTTTGCGTTACAGTGTGGATCTTTTCAATGATCTGGTGGCTATTTTTCTGGCTAAGAGAGATCTCAATTAAAAAATACAAGTTATTTTCCTAGCAGCAGAGAATGTTGTGAATTGCATAGCCCTGTTAGCATGGATCTTTGTTACATGTCTGATACCAACTTGTCCATTCAGTCTTTCCTCACAACTCAGTTATCATTACAAATTTTGAGCTTATGTTCTGTAACTACTTATGCTCTTTGTACATTTTAAGGGTGAATACTGTTGATTAAAGGTGATCTTTTTTTTGGCAAATTAAGGAGAATTACTGTGGTATTCTGAAGAGAAGTCTACAGGGCCTTTACACAGGGACAAAATTAGATTCCAGATCAGCTGAAAGGATGAAAGTTTAGAAAGTATTTTTGTCTGTTATATGGATTAATTCAAAATGCGTAAGCAAATGAAACAATGGAGACTAGACATAGGGTACGCTGGAGGGAAAAATAACACTGGAGATGCTAAATCTCTTGTATTGAAAGACAGTGTTGCGATACGACATCAAGATGGTGTCAGGTACTGTGTTATAGTCAGGAATCCTGCCATTTCAGGACAGGGATCCCTTTGGCATGCAGGCAAAAAGACCCCCCGGTATTCTCCTTTGTTCCTTTGGCAGACACACATTGCTCATGGTAGTAGCGATGCGCTGGCAAAGACACAAAGTGCTGTGTTGATCAGAGAATACATTATGTGCATGCTAACTTGAAGGATGATCACACACTGTTCCTCTCATAAGACAGACCCTCAGGCCACAAAGTCCATTTCAGCATATTTGGTATTTGTGACTTGTAGCTCTCTGTCAGAAATTGTCACGTTGCCCTGATGGAGCTCACAGCTAAATACGGAGCTGGCTTCTTGATTTGTAGCTCATAACTCAAGGTTTATACATACTTAAGCTTCTCTTGGAATTATACTGGCTCTAAGCATGTTTTTTGCCTTTTTTTATTTTTTTCCTTGGTCTGCCTGTGCTTTGCTTGTCTCTAGGTTGTTAGCTCTTTACATTACTCTTTCAGCTAAACCTTCAGATTTCCCAGAAGCCTGCACTTTCACAGAATTCCAGTCTTATTAGTACTCTAAGCTTACAGTTTATCCCTTCTGGGGCATAAAACAGGTGAAGTAAACAAACACAGAAGCTTTGTAGGAATTACAAATAAAAAACCAAAACAAAACAAACCCACACCAACAAAACAAAAGAAAAAACAGTCTTCATTTCAGTTAGCCCAAGAAATACACAGGCTTGGACAAAGAAATAGAATCCCTGTATTTAATTCCCTGGTTTTATTTCCTCATCACTCCAGTCAGACAACTGGTCGAAGCTGAAGGTGTGTGAAGAGTCCAGTATTCTCAGCTTTACGCTCTACTTTGCACGTGATTCCTCTGTGTTATGAATTCTCTTCAAATCTGTCTCTCTTCTCTCATTGCTCTGTGCCATCAGCTTCCACTGATTTTCTCCGTTGGTTTTATGCGCAAAAAAGGTCTCAGTCTTAAAAGGCAGGATCTGCCTTCCAGCCCGTGCCCTCCTCATTTCTGCCAGTCCCGTTACTGCCGTGATGGTAGAGTGTAGGCAAGCAACCAAACTGCAGTGGGTTGAGCTAGGATGTGAATTAAATATGTACGTTGCCCAGAGCCTAGTCCTCCCTCAGTCAGGAAGCACTTTAACCACCAGTGCAGAGTGGGATTTCCTCTGAGTTGCTTCTGCTGACCCCATAAATCTTAGTGTCTTATTTCTGTTTTTTCACAGGAATATCGGAACGTACCAACATTTAACATGAGCCCTTTGCCAACTAGTGAGGGCAATACCCCAGGAAAAAGAAAATATGGGCTTAAGTTTCCTCAGGCTAAGGATGACCATGAACTTGTATCTCCCGCTCTTTAAGAGACACTTACTTTAAGTCGCATATTTATATGTGAAAGACGTATTCCATCTTTTTCCATAGCTGGTATTTTTTAATAAAAGTGGGCAAAAAGTCTTTGGATTCAGCTCAGTACTGTCTTGGATATATACCATTGCCCCAGAACGCGTAGAGGTTTGGTCATCAGCAGGTTATGTGCCTTTTTCTGGTGCACAGCACACTTACGTGGTCACCTAGGTCCCCGACTGGGCTCGAAGAGAGAACAAAATATAATGTGCTGTCCTAGAAGCCTTTATTTAGGCCCATCAGGAACAGGGATGTCCCTACACAGGCACGTCAGGAGCTAATTCCAGGACATCTGCACCATTTGCTTGAAATGAAGCTTCCAATTCTGCTCAGTCCTCTTTTAGACACCAAAGCTGTTATCTAGGCCATGTACAAATATTGTTGAGTTAATCCGTTTGCAATAACCTTGAAGATTTTCATGATGTTGCTTGTCAAACTTTGCTTACGTTAGTATTTAGTTTCCACTGATGTCAATAAGATTGAAGGGGAGAAGGTGAGCCAGAGAGTCTTTCATATTCTCTGGTTTTGGATCCTTGTCAGTTTAAGCACAAAAACTGCTAGAAAGAACCACACGCGCTCTTAAAAACGAAATTCTCAGTGAAATATCTAGATTTTATTTATAACAAATATTCTTTTTTCTGTTTATGTAAAAGCACAGTTACAAGTTAGTTCTTAGTGTAAGACAGATAAAGGTACAGGTGTTGTTTAATCAAGATTTTATTTTTCTTATTGCAGTGGTTTCATTGTCACAAATGATTACTACATTTTTAATAGATCTGCCATGTGTAAATTCACTGAAGTCTACTCAAATGTGACAATACCTTAATCTAAATGACATAAGAAGTCTTTGAAATCACATGAATTATAAACAACATTGAAAGACTTTCATTTATGAGTACAACTGTGTAACAAATGAAATGATTAAAATAAATAGTTCAATGTATGTTGTACATTTTCTTGTTTAAATTATTTATAATAAACCACACTATAAGCTCAGAGAAATGGAAATAATTGTCTGCATAGAGACAATTGAGTCTAATGATACCATAAATCATTTACGCTTTCATTTGGAGGATCTAGCTTATCAGAAACTGTTGAAATCAGTGCTTTTTACCATGGGATAATGACTGTCTTCCTTCTAGCCCATTGTGCCTGCAATAGCACAGAAATGCTTTAGATTGTCCCCTGGATTTTTATGCGATTGTCTCTGTTTGATTTGAAGATTATGGAATGTTAAATACTGTTAGGAGAGAGTAATCCATGTAGGCTGGTTGTCACCTCTGCCAAAGAAACAGATGGACTGATGACCTTTTTCAGGGCGATGTTAGAGCTATGTGCTTTTGCCTGGCAATGGTGCTGGGACCACTCTTGCTCTCTGAGCTGTCTTCATTTAGTTAATCTTAATTTGTATCACTGAATAGCTTTATTTTACTTGTTTGGGGTTTTTTTATTTGTTTTGTTTTGTAGTCAAGAAATGCTATAAATTGCCCTCTCCCTTTTTTAGTCACCCTGTCTCCAGCACATTTGCTAGAGTTGAATTTGTCCTTGTTCTCCCAGGTGAATATTTAGTTGCATGAATTTTGAACTCTGGCCAGATATCATACATAAATGTCTTTGTCCACACAGGTGTCCCCTTCAGCCTGAGAGTGCACATTTCTATTTTCTAAGAAGTTTCATTTTTGTGTACACCACTCATTAGTCACATGATAAGCACAACCACAAAGCACTCACTTTTATAGTACTAACAATTTTGTGTTCCATTCACGTACAAATCCGTGGTAATCTGGAACAAATAAATGCCATCTCACTGAGAAATATGCAGCTATAATGTTTAAACAAATTTCCTAATGATGTTAAACAGTATCTTCTGAATTTAATTTTTTTTACTAAATTTGCATAGATGTCTTTCTTATTATTATATATGTGCATTAGATTGTTTCCTATATTTTTGCAGAAACAGTTGATATACAACTTTCAAAAAGCAATTTATGCCTCCACCAGTAATTCTGGCAAGTTTCTGAGAGCAACCAGGAGCCTGGTTTCTGAGGCCACCCTCAACAATCTCAACACTAATAAAATAAATTATCAAAGTGCTTTGTTAATTAACAAAATTAACAAATTAACTTTGTAGCAGTCCTTATGTATTTCTCCATTTAGAAAAAATGTTTATAAACCTAAAAGCTTTACATATTTTTTTAGATTCTGATCTGAATGGATAAAAAGTAGTCGTAAAGTTAGAACTGGGAAACCTCTGGAAAACATCGGCAAGTGAAGTCGGAAGCTTGAATCGTTTGCAACATCAGCTGAGTGAGAACAGTTAGCTGGATGACTTTTTTGTTGCAAGGTACCTTCTAGAACTGATGGTGGTCCCTGGAAGATCACTTAAGTTAGGAGGCCATACTGGTGGTTTGGTTATATTTTAATAGTCCCCTGGTGTGATGTGGTGTGCAGGAATCAAATGTTGAGCTGTCCCAGAAGACCAGAGCTCAAGCTTTCTACCTTAACTTAGGATTCAAATAGAGAATTATATTTTTTTTATAATGTATAAATATACATTAAGATTTTGAGTTTCTTTCATATTTGAAAGTATTTCTTTGTGTTCATGTAACCAGATGTAATAATAAATTCAAGAGATCTTAAGGGTGGTGCCTCAAGGCTAACATTTTATTTTCAGACCAATTTTTGTGAATAGATTCCAAAATACTTTTGAAATTACGTAAAATAGGCTCATAGATAAATTTAGGTTTGAAGGGACTTCTGAAAGTCATATAGTCCAATCCCTTGCTCAGGGTAAAACTAATTGAGTTGCATATTTTATTTCAGTCTTCTTTTTGGTTCATAGTGAGAGTTTCTTGATCCCTAATGAATTGTACGTATATGTCAGCATTCAGCAAATAGCTAGACCCATAATCGGAGCTAGCGTGTATGTTGTCAGTGAGTTTTGTTATTCTTGCCGGGCACTGTAATGGTCCATGGCTTTTTAGTTATTGTTTAACATGCTTCAGGTTGTAGTATTCTAATTAGAGGTAAAATGATCTAAAACACACTGGCAGTGTGCATAATGGCCAAACTAGTTAATCTGTAGAATAGCTAGTAAATACTTCTAGAGAAAGTTTTAAAAAAATAATTATGGCTATTTCAGCCTTAATCTATAGATTTTTGAAACAGTTTGGTATTTAGCAAGTGAGGTTCAGTGTTACCAAGAGGTTGTATTAAAAAAAAAAAAAAAAAAAAAGTTTCTTGCAGTACTTTACGTCACTCACCTACCCGAAGTGAGAGCATGTTTGCGTGCCTTCCCTTTTGCTTGTGATATGTCACAGCTGTACCATGCTGTTGGTAGCTTCTGGCACTGAAAGACAAGATAAGGAATCGGTATTGAATAGTGTTCTGGAAAGGGGAAAGAGAAGAGGCAGCCAGACAAGAATATTCGATGTTAAAGCTTGTAGGGGAAAGATAAGGCAGTATAAAAAGAGAAATAGATTAATGCTAGCCAAAGGGGTTAAGATAATAAGGATTTTCTTATAACATCATAGGGAAAAAACAAATACTGGAAAGACTGAAGGGGATGATATTAATCTTATTTAAAATAGCTGAGTTAAAAAGCTTCTTTTTAGGAATAAGAAATTAAGGGAGATTCTAGAACAATTAAAAAGAACTTGACAAACGAGAAATAAGGTCATCTGTGGGAAATCCACAGGAACCCAGTGGCACAGGGAATGTGCATTTCAGACTATTAAACTAAGTAAATAACACAGGACTGTATAATATATTTTTTTTTAAATTAACAAGAAATTAGTTAACTTTAGTGTTCTAAGAATCTAATTTCTAGACTAGTAAAGGTATGAAAAGAAGCTGAAAGAATATCACTCTATGGAAATAAAATGTTAATAATTATCATCACTCTATTATTAAATTTATTCTAATACTATAAATGCTACTCTTTTTTTTAATTTAAAATGGGTGAATGAAAGGAAAGTATTAAATAAAAGCGTATGTGCATTTTATTCAGATTTGTATTATGTCTCTTCAAAACTTAAGTCAGATTCGTTTAGTTTTTCACACAGTTTGTGAAAGTGGCCTGTGGGCTATACAAAACACTATAAATTAACAGCAATGAGGTACTAACATCTGCATGAATTCTTATTTGGACTTACATCTTCAGTAGTGGTTTAACAAAGGAAATAATCTACTTGATGAAACTTGCAGTTCAGCAATAAATTAGGAGGAAATGCAAATACTAGTGGGGACTGAGAGAAAATAAAAAAGGCTTCTATTAATTAGAAACGTGGGCAGGACATATGATAATAGAATTCAGAATACTGTAAACTAATGCTCTGTCTTGGGAATACATTGAAATAAAATGGGAAGGGGAAATCCTGAACGCAGCAACGGTGAATGATACTTGGAGGTGATTGCAGAGAGGAAGAGATGTCTGATAGTGATTTGGAACTCAAAACAAACGGTCCCTACATAAGCAAAGACTGAAAATGCAGCTTCCGACCTAAATTTATTGTTTGTCCTGAACTGGATATACAGTTACAAGTCTTTAATTTTTATACCAAAAAGATCATTGTATATTACAGACTTCAGAGAAGAGCAGCCACAATGAAGACACTGAAGTGAATGGTTTAAGACAGAAGATTAAAAGCAATAAAAAATATCTAGCTAAAAGATACCTAGGCACAGTTAGCAGTATATCCCCAAATATTTGAATGGTATTAAAATACCATTTCAAATCAAGGAGAAGACTTATTTATGAAAACTGCAAACCACAGAATTAAAAGTAATTAATTGAATGAAAAAAGCAGAAAATCTAGGCTGAATACCAGAACTAACCACAGCACCTGTTTAGATGCAGTATAATTTTCAAAGCCAGGAGCATGAGTATCATCACTAGACAGAAATAAAATGAATTATTCCTAGTATGTTAGTGGGGGGCTGACACACTTGGGAAAGGAGGTTTAGAAGACAAAGACCACTTTCTGAAGTTTATTGACTGAGTGTGAAAGCTTGAAGAGACAGTGGTAAACACGAGCAAAAGAGAAGGATATTAAGTTAGAATCATCAAATCATAGCATCATAGAATTACGTAATACATGGTAAAGTTTCATGTAGCACTTCTCCTTTTTCCCAATCCATTACAAGAGGCGTTACTGTTACACTCCCTTTTTTACTCAGCAAATATATTACAATGAATTGCATTATATATGTTATAGGCTATAATATATATGATGTATATCATATATACATATGTACTCACTGTGCTTCTTCCATTCAAAACACTATGATCTGATAATAAAGGATTTGTATATTCTCATAAATAAATATGTCAATTAAAGAAACTTTTGTCCTCGTAAACAGGAAATAATTAAGACATGGTAGACAAAGTAAGCTAATTTAACTCCTAAATTAATTTGGTATTTTTAATGACAGATAAAGATGATCCACGAACGATAGAAGGACCAGTGAGCATGAATGACAAAGCTCAGTGTGGGTAGGAAGGTTTAATAGCTCGTGGGATAGCAAATTGGACCAACCATCACCATTGCCCCAGGGTGAGCCTTTCTGTTCATTGCGTTTTCTGAGTATTAACCTGACATTTATTTCAGAATAGAAAAACAGCTCAAGAATTATATATTTCAGTGCTGACAGCAATACTGAAATGGAACCTACCTGGTACATAGCGTTTTTTCTGACTCTCTGTTGTGTGTTCTATCCTAAATATATCCAGAAAACATTTTGGACCTGGAAAACAAACCTAGCCTTTCCAAGGATCACTGTTTTCTCATTTGAAAAACAGGCTTACTTCACCCTGGAGGGGTTCTTAAGGGGTCACAGGACATACAGAAACCCATT
This sequence comes from Aramus guarauna, assembly GCA_013400195.1. NCBI lineage: Eukaryota > Metazoa > Chordata > Aves > Gruiformes > Aramidae > Aramus > Aramus guarauna. Next base: position 200,992 of record VXBL01009957.1, read on the forward strand.
TTTCTTTTGCAGGAGTTTCTTCTCTGCTATTAAGGTAAAGGCAGTCTTTCAGTCAGCCTCCAGCACTTTTTCTTGTTTGTCTTCTCAATTTCTCATTGCAGGATTGATTCCTTCAAGACTAGGGAAGAATATACTCTGGGGAAAGCCTGCAATGATTTCCTGTGTCACCCCTAGTTTGTCTTAGGGCTAAATACACCAAGCATGTCACACCAAAGCAAAGAATTAATTCGCTGAGACCAAGATCTTGGTAGAAAGGATTAGACAGCTATAGGAATGAAAGAGAACCTCCCCAGTTATACAAAAGAAGAGTTTAATTCTTTTATTATGGCACTAAATAATTACTTTTTAGATGTTTGGGAAATGTCTGTCTGCTTTGGATTTCATCTACTGTCATAAGGTTTATCTTATATTTAGGAGGTATATTCTTTCATGTTCTAAAACTCAGTGCTACAGAAAACATTAGATTCTGACATGTCAGTTGAGTTGTATTGAACTCTGGAAAGCTCACTTGCTTAGCTTATAGAAAGTTCAAAAACTTTAATGCATGCTTTATTAACTTGGAGCTACACTTAACATATTTTAAATCCTAGTCAAGACACTTCTAGTAAGAAGATACTAAATTAGATATATCTTTGTTAGATCCAGTGTGGTATTTCCTATGCTCCTATGAACAGATGCATAGTGAGGTTGTATTGGAAGACAGAAGAAATCTTTATTAGAAAATACGTTACAATAGATTAAGGTCATGTATTTGTTCACAAAAATGTGGCTTTAAAAAGTATATGTATTTTTTTCCCCAGGGGAATGTGAAATGCCATTTATAAGGACATAATGGCCTCTGAAATGAAAGAGGTATAAAAGATGGAAGAATGAGTTCTGGAAATAATCTACTTTGATATTGTAAGCACACAGACAGTTGCTTTCTATAGAAAATTTTAAATTTTCTGTTATTTTTACATTACATCATTCAAAGGACCTGCATATTTTTCAGCTCTCCTCATACACAAGAAATAAACAAACAATACTTGCTTTCTTTCAAAAAACTCTGGAGTGTTTTGCACAGTAGTTTACTGGGGAGACATAAAAATAAACTTTGTGCCTGGAGGAATGTGTTAGAGTTTGCAAAATGTCAAGGAATTTTTTTTTTTTCAGTATGTTCTGTACAGAAGAATCATATAGAAATTTCTTAATTTAAGAGAAAATAGATCTTTCTGAAGTCTTTGCTACAGATAAATGCCAGATCTCATCTTTTTAGCAGATGTCATTGCAAAACTCTTTCCAAAGAGAATTATACTTTATATTGGGTACCTCATTTACATACATAGCTAATTAGACCAGCAGAGAAACTTTGAAACAGTGTTTTGCATATATTCTTGGTTTGCACAAGACAAGTTACCTTGCATTGTTTGTACTTTGTTTATTATACTATAGCTCAAGAGAACAAGGAAAGAATGAAAAAAATAATAATCCATGAAAGTTAATACAGGACATAGGTATATGGAAAGAAATAAACAAAATCCAACATTATAGAATGATAGAATGATTTGGGTTGGAAGGGACCTCAAAGATCATCTAGTTCCAGCCTCCCTGCCATGGGCACCCTCCACTAGACCAGGTTGCCCAAAGCCCCATCCAACCTGGCCTTGAACACTTCCAGGGAGGGGGCATCCACAACCTTTCTGGGCAACCTGTTCCAGTGCCTCACCCCCCTTTTTTTTCCCTTACATCTAATCTAAATCCACCCTCTTTTCAGCCATTACCCCTTGCCCTATCACTCCATGCCCTTGTAAACAGTCCCTCACCAACTTTCTTGTAGGCCCTCTTCAGGTACTGGAAGGCTGCTGTAAGGTCTCACCGGAGTCTTCTCTTCTCCAGGCTGAACAATCCCAACTCTTTCTTTCTCTCTTTGAGAGAAAGCAATAAATGTGTTCTTTCCAGACTTACATATCATTCAGTAACAGGTTCTTTTTTTCCTGTGTATCTTGGTGAATATTCATAACTAGAATTCTACTTCTGCATTGTCAGTGTATTCTCAGATATATCCTACCTTGGGCTTTTGAGGTAAAAGTATGAATTAAATTTCTTCAGTTGTTTGTCTGCATGCAGTGAAATTCTGCCTTTCACTTTAGATTTCATCAGATCCACAAACCCAACAAAATAACAGACTTTCATACCTTAACATGCTCAAAACTTTATGCCAAATATTATCCTATATAATAACAACTCCATTTCATCTAAAAACATGAGTAGATTTATTAATTTTTAATAGCAATTTCAGCCTCTAGAATGTAAAACTCCTATAAAAAGTCCAATTTCAATTTATTCTACCATTCATGGTACTCAGTCCAGGAGAAGCAGGCTTTGCAACAAAGCGGAAGTGTGACATTAGGTTTTATACAACGGAGTATAGATGGATTTCTTAACCTTTTTCATTGAAGAACATATTAAAAACACAGTAAGTAAACAAAATTAATCATAAGAATACTGTACAGGCTGTAAGCTTACATAATATTAAGTCTGCTGACGTATTTTTTTTGTGGATAGTTTTTTTATCAAATCTATTGCTAAGCAAGCATCTTATGCCATCATTTGATTGATTCATAAACAATTTAAGGTGAAATTCCTGGCAATTTATGATTTATGCAACCTCCAGAAGTATTATATAATCCTTTTTTTAATAAATCCCTATCCTATTACAAACTACTCATTCCTCTTTTTCTTCCCAGTGAAGACAATGATAGTGGGATTTGATACACTAAAGTACCAATAAAAATAATTTAGCTTCTTACAGATAATATCTATTAGCACAATTCAGGGAGTGCTCTTTAATGAGCAACTTAATAGATATGCTTTAACCCATCCTTCTCAAAGCAAACTTGTGACCAAATCAGGATTTTATAAATTTTTGTAAATACTGTGTTATGATTTTTATTATCTTTTAATCTTTGATTTGAGCAATTTGCCCATTAGTGATCGCTTACATAACTAAAATGTAATTTCTTCTGTTCCTTACTGGAAAGAATTTAAAAACTGTGCAAAAAACAAAATCAAGTCAGTTCAACCACATCCTTTAAAACCCAAACCCAAGAATGTGTGAATCACAGTATCTGTGTAGAAGACAAGTGTATTTTCATTTCACAATCTAAATCCTCAGTTCTGTGTTTGTGCAACTTGGCTTTGAAAATCCTGAGACATACGAATTTTCGTGACTGTCATTCCATCTATCTGATTCTGACTTCTTAACAAGCAGTAGTAGGAGAAAATCTTCAGCTTAACCTTGAATCTGGTAGAAGTAAATTGCAGTATGCCTTACTTTCTTCAAAATTGCAATCCTTTAAACTTAGAGTGACAGTACATTAAGCTTTGTATCTGTATAAAGAAAAATACTGTAAAAATTTGGTCCTTTTAAAAGCAACATTGATATCTGTACTCTTGCACCTATGGAATTCCCTTAATCATTCTATACATAGTGACACTTGTTTGTGTTCAGTAGATTTCTAATTTAGAGGGGGTTTGGGAGAGGAAGCTATTTTTAGACCAGATTTTATGTTGCACAATGCTTTTTTTTCTTTTTTCTTTTTTTCTTTTTTTTTTCTTTCTTTTTTTTAGCATGCCTATCCCTTATTTTATAACAATAAAGGCATTTATTTTAAGGAGCTGCTCACTAGACTGGTTAGAGATTTTTCAGTAAAATATTTCCTTGAAAAATGGTAATTCATTTCAGAAAAAAGTTTTGGGGACTGTATAGTTTTCTGTCATAAGGTTCGGATTTCTCTTTGGAACTGGACAGAGAAAGAATGAGATGTAGTAAATAGTCAGGAAATGCAACAGGGATGTGGGAGGCCCATGTTCGAGAATATCAGCTTTAATCTGCCCTCTCCAAAAGGCACTAGATTTCTGGTAAGTTCCTTTCAATTTTTGCTGTTAAAACTGTTTTCTTTTACAAACAGGGATTACTTATAGGGGAAAGACAATAACCTTGTAGTCCAATAATTGGGTGACTGACTTGTGGTGAAAAATATTAGCAATTTAGGGATGTGAATGTGCTCTCCCGTATTGCCCAGGAGTACTACAACCAAATGTAGCAAATTCTATATTGTCTGCCTTTTATATAAAATCTGGGGATGTTTAGGTCTGTCTTATCCTCATGTGCAAGTTGGAAAAAAAAAAAAAGAGAAAGTTCTGGTTTGGGCTTGGTTCCTTGTCTACACAATGCTCTGAATTCAGGTTATGATTTCATTATTGAGTGAAATTTCTTATAAAGTTGTTTGAACTAATCAGCTGATTGTCCAAGATCTCTGAGATGCAGTTTATAGACCACAGAGTAAGGGTATAAAATAGTAGCTGTATTACAATGCTTGTGCTCTAAATTCCTGGTTTTATTTGTTGGTTGGTTTCTAAGCCGTGTATCCAGGCATGTTACGGGATGAAAAATTTTACCCCCTCTATCCTGATTAATAGTTATATTTCATAGAAGTTGCAGGAGAGAGATGTTAATGGAATATCAGAACAAATCGTCTGTACTTACTTCCTTTAAATGGTCATGTTTGCAGTTCAGACTTACCAGCTATAATTATACATTGTTAAGGTCTGGCTGTACTACAGGGCAATAAACTTTTTATTTTAAACTAACTTTGAATGGAATAAGTAGTAGTAGAAGCATGTCTGCAGTTGTTTATATTTTTACAAAAGATAGAATATCTTCTATGTCTGATCTTTAGTACTTCATATTCTAACACCTGAAGTGATTTCACTACCTGAGTGACTTTGTTTAAACTGGATTGTGTAAAACTGTCTTTGATTATTAAAAGAGCTTGAGAGGACCTTGGGAAGTCATTGTATCTTTCCTCCTTCCCTCAAAATAATTCTGAACTATATCTAAATCATTCCTGAGAGACGTACATCTAACCTGTTCTTAGACACTGCTGGGAACTCAGATTTGTCAGCCACCTAAGACAAGATGTTTTACTAGCTGTCCTTAATAAAAGTGTGGGTGGGGGTTGTTTTATTTTTTTTATTTCTAACAAATGTTTCTTGTTAACCTGTTATTTTATTAATCATTGTGGGTATGAAGAAAAAAATATTCCCTCCTTCTTGGTAGGTACTTTTTATGTAATTAAAGACTGTGATTGCCCTGGACAGAATCTTGCAAAATCCTGTTTAATAAAACCTTCCCATCCATTACTCTTCCTTTTTCTAGGCTAATTATCTCAAATTTCTTCAGCGTTTCCATATAGATCACTTGTTACAGCTTTATAATCTCTGCTTTTGTCTTCTGGATTGCCTCCAAGTGAACTACCTTCTGCAAGAGCTATTTTCAAGGCAAGATGCAGAACTTAAACCAGCTGTTAGTTCAAACAGATTACTCCTCATGTCTCACAGATGACACAGATGACAGGTATAATGTTTAGCTTTCTGAGAACTACTGGGTATTGCTGAGTCTGGTTTAGTTAGGATTCCAGCATGACCTCCAAATTTCCTCCTGAAGAATTGCTACCTAGTAAATTGTTCCCCCAATGCCTGTGTAACTGCTGCTTAAATGAAGAACACTGTACATGCCCTTATTCGCCCCAAGAAAATTGTGAATTATCATTGTTTCCTACCGACTTAGAATTATTGCATGTAATTTTTAGAGTATTGTTATCCAGTGTTATTAAACATATGAATAGAACCAGAACCCAGTCAGGACCCTGCAGAATTCTGCTTAATAAATCCTTCTGTTCTGAAAACGATCCTCTAATCCTCTGGTACTTTTTCTATTAAGTTTTGAATCTATTTTACCATATGTTAGTTTTATCTAGACCTTTTTCTTTCTCTGGCTAATTTATAGAATCATAGAATCACAGAATGGTTTTGGTTGGAAGGAATCTTTACAGATCATCTAGTCCATCCCCCTGCTGTGGACAGGGACATCTTTCATTAGATCAGTTTCACAAAAGCCCTGTCCAGCCTGACCTTGAACACTTGCAATGATGGGGCATCCACAACTTCTCTGGGCAACGTGTTCTGGTGTCTCACCACCCTTGTAAAAAAAAATTTCTTCCTCATGTCCAATCTAAATCTATTCTCAGTTTAAAACCATTGCCCCTTGTCCTGCCACAACAGGCCTTGGTAAAAAGTCGTTCTCTGTCTTTCTTATAAGCCCCCTTTAGGTACTGAAAGGCCACAATAAGGTCTCCCTGGAGCCTTCTCTTCTCCAGGCTGAACAACTCTCTCAGCCTTCCTTCACAGGAGAAGTGTCCCAGCCAGCTGATTATTTTTGTGGCCCTCCTCTGGACCTACTCTAACAACTCCATGTCTTTATTGTACTGGGGACCCCAGAGCTGGATGCAGTACTCCAGGTGGGGCCTCATAAGAGCAGAGTAGAGGGGGACAGTTGCCTCTCTCAACCTGCTAGCCGTGAATCATTTTATGCAGGGTACAATTGGTTTCCTGGGCTCCAAGTGCCCATTTCTGGCTCACATCTAATTTTTCATGTGCCAATATCATCAAGTCCTTCTCTGCAGAGCTGCTCTCAGTCTCTTCATCCCCTAGTCTGTGTTGACATGGTGGATTGCCTTGACTCAGGTGCAGGACCTTGCCGTTGGCCTTGTTGGACTTCATGAGGTTAACATGGGCCCACTTCTCAAGCCTGTCAAGATCCCCCTGAAGGGCATCCCTTCCTTTAAGTGAATCAACTGCACAACTGAGCTTGGTGTCATCCACAAACTTGCTCAGAGTACACTAAATCCCACAGCCTATGTCATTAATAAAAATACTGAACCTGGTCCCTGTATGGACGGCTAGGGGACACTGCTTGTTACTGATCTCCATTTGGATATTGAGCCATCGACTGCAACCAAATACCAAATAGTTTTGAATGCCAAATATTTCTTCTCCCAAAATGAAGGTCATAGATTTTTTTTTCTTACCATAGATGTTGAAGACAACTTTGTTAATAGATACTTGAGGTTTTTTTATTATTCTTTTTTTCCTACATGGAAAACATGAGAAGTTTACATGTGAATTCACACACTGCATTTTTCCCTGGCATTATTTCTACATCAGCAGAAAGAAACTGTGTGTTAGATGACAGTGTGTAATTTTTTACCAAGTGCTGCAGTTGTTTTACTGGTATCACTCAGCCAATTGCTGGCTTTCTTCTTTTTTCAGCTTACAGTACTTAACCAGCATACGAAGAGGTGGCTAAGGTTTGGCATTCCTAATTGTTGGCAAATGCTTTGAAAGGTGCCCAATTTCCTCTTTCTTACAGTGTGATGAAACAAAGAGTATGTAAAGTAAAAAAAAGAAAAAAAGTATGCAATTTAATATACTTTGAACCTTAAGAAAGGAGTAATATTCTCATCAGTTGTATAATTCTGTTTTCACAGAATCATAAAATCATAGAATGGTTTGGGTTGGAAAGGACCTCAAAGATCATCTAGTTCCAACCCCCCTGCCATGGGCAGGGACACACTCCACTAGACCAGGTTGCCCAAAGCCCCATCCAACCTGGCCTTGAACACTTCCAGGGAAGGGGCATCCACAACTTCTCTGGGCAACCTGTTCCAGTGTCTCACTGCCCTCACACTACAGAATTTTTTCTTTATATCTAATCTGAATCTGCCCTTTTTTAGTTTAAAGCCTTTACCTCTTGTCCTATCACTCCATGCCCTTGTAAACAGTCCCTCACCATCTTTCCTGTAGGCCCCTTCAGGTACTGGAAGGCTGCTATAACATCTCCCCAGAGCCCTTCTCCAGGCTGAACAACCCCAACTCTCTCAGCTTGTATTTGTAGGAAAGGTGCTCCAGTCCTCTGATGATCTTTGTGGCCCTTTGTAGCCATTTCATGTAATGGGTATCCATGTGTTATGTTATCCCTGTTGATAAGTAATAATTAATATATGATTGATTAAGTAATGGTTATACAGCTCTGAATATACTGCAATTTATGTGTAGTTTAAGCTTTTAAATTTAATTCCTATTTTCAGTGAAGCAAATTATACCATAATTTAGGAGCTGTTAGTGTATAGGTTGTGTACTGACCCTCTGCACTAGAGTTTTATTGTACCCTGGTTGCTCTCCTGTGAAAAACATTACAGTTGTAGTGTCAGAGAGCAGAAACAATGCCATATGACTTCAGGCACATGTGCATGAATGGGTGCAAGGGGTCCTGAGCTGCTCTGCTTACACTCTGAGCTCTCTGGATATGAGCCAGCTCTGATCCAAAAACGATGTAACCACATTAGTGAATTTTTGTGCCTTTTCATAAAGCCCTTTTGCTGAAATGCGGCACTTTTCTAATGTGACTAAATTACTTCTGGCCCAAAACAGGGTCATGCCTGACTATATGGAGTGTGAATGGCATTCTGTCTGCATCCATCCGTACAGACAAGACCTTAGGTAACCAACCACATACGTCAAGTAGCAAATTGGGAACAGAGCAAATCGTTTCCAGAACCTATTAATCTGAATGTAATGAGCATAAAACTGTTAATTGATTCCTATGAACAAAAGCAAAGCTTGAAAACAAAATGGGATGGTTTTCCATCCCCACTCACAAAATACATTTTTCCTTATATTTGTCACAAAAGCTTCTTTCACCAGATTGCATAGATATTCAGAATATAATCGAACATTATTTTTTGCTCCATTTACATTCGTGGGCATGGTTATGATGAGGCTTTGAGTGTGCTTGTTTATTCAAGTAAGCAGTTTGACTTTGATTTCTTTATACATAGGAAGAGCTGAGCTAGAGGAGTGGAAGAACGGGAAACTACTGGTATTTTTAAGTGCTCCTGCTTGTGGTACCAAATACAACGCAATTTATCTAACTTACAGTCTTGCTCACCACTGTACCCCTTTTTAGCAGGGATAGTTAACAATGCTGACAATTGAAACACCTAAACAGAGCTTCAGAATTAGTAACTTAGAGAACTATATAAGGCCATTTGAAGGTACTTTTGGATTTGTTTCCCCTTATCCCCTACATTGTCTGGATACACAGTTAGACATGCTGTATTTGTTATGTTTGATTTAATTTCTTCATCATTTCTTTGCAGTCACAGCATTTAAAATCTCAGGGCTTAGTGCTCATTCACTTTACAACTGGTGGGAATTGTTTAATATGTAATTGCCCACTGGCTGCTGTTACCATTGGCTAGCTAGAGGATGTTGCCTCTGCAGAAAAATGGAATGATCAGTCTCATGTGGTTTTTTTCAAGTTAAGGTGTCAAGATGGTGCTGTCCTGCTAGCGGGCAGTGACAGAGAGGAGTAGTAACCTCTTCAACAGCTTTGACTACATCCAGAAGATGCCAAGCCTTTCCTTTCTGCTGTTTAAATGGGGCAGGGGCAGGAGGAAGCTGTTGCAGGGAAATGCTGGTATGTCTTACCAGCATATATCTATCCAGTACAACCCGGATTTATGAAGAGTCAATATGGTTTAAAAACAAAAACCAAAACGAGCGTTGGTTTAGAGACACTGATATACAGCAACAAACACAACCCTACATTTGTACTAAATAATATTAAGCATAAAAGCTTTGACAGAAAGGGAAGTTTATGGCACTACAGCATATATTACTTTCCATATTACAGAAGCTTGTGCTCTGTAACGTTTTTTCCCTGCGTGCAGGGGTTCAGCTCCCTGTGTGGCTTTTGATATGGCCCCACTCCATAACTTTGGCTCAGACTTTGGGGAAATTGTGAAGTGGTGAGAAAGAGATCTGAGAAAGTCTGTAGAAAGGTAACATAAAACTGCAGTTGGAGGCATGATTTTTTTCATAAGGATTCTTCGAAGTTCAAGAGCTCAGGAGCAAAAACACCAATATGATGTTGCAACTGAATATATGCATATATATATATTAGACATCGCTGCAATGGGAGCATTCAGAAGACTGATGAATCAGGACAGCTTTCAGCTGTAAAACTGGACTCTACTAAATTCATTAATCAGCAACACACTTCTTGCCAATGGTCAGTTCTTACACAATATTAAACCATCTTCTCACTGCATATACTGAGTCTTTAACACTAGTATCCTGATTTATCTGTGAATATACAATACCATGGAGCTGAAGCTGTTTAATTAGAGTTGATGTCTATGGTCCTTGGTGGTTGTTAGTCACAGAGGCCCAGGAGATCAGTCTTGAGAGCTCATTGACAAGAAGAGACAGAACTGAAGTGAGCTTCTTTCTCCTCTGATTTTCCTTCATTAAACCAGATATTTTCGTGCAATTGCCTTCCTCCCAAAAGGGTGGTCACCTCTGCTCCTGATACTGCTTACTCTGAGGTTTCTTTTTGTCTGGCCAGTCATGCTCTTTGTGTGTATGGGAGCACATCCCACCTATTTGCAGTCCCTTGTGCTTATTTTGTCCTCTCTCTGGCAACATTTGTTACTTGGATGCCTCCTACCTGCAGCTACACCTGTTTCCTCTCTGGTGATCCCACTGTTCACGTACTGTCGGGCTATGCCATCACAAAATAACTACATATCACTATTAGTTGCACTATTTTAGTATACTCATATTCAGAACCAAGGCAAGCAAATATTAATTGTGTCCTGATTAGTAGATTTATAATTTACTGGTTTCACAGGCATCTGTGTCAACCCTAGTGGAAAAAAAACAGGCAATTGTGCCATCAGTCTGATCAAAATAACTGATAAAATCAATTAACTTTTCTATGTTAATTAAAAAAACATAACAACAACAATAACAAAAGCCCTGTCAGTCTTCCAAGAACTCATATAAAGAAAAAGTGATGTAAAAAAAAGAGAAAATGAGTGGGGGAAGTAAAAAAGGGTTTTGATGGTTTGTGCTCTGTGCAGGAGTGTCTGTCTCTTCCTGAGATGTGCTCACCAACATGTCAGCACCTCACCATAACTGTCCGTGGCAGAGCTGGATGGGGACAAGGTCATGGAACAAGATGGCCGACTGATGGGTAAAATGCTGTTGAAGTTACAGTCTCCCATAGCATTTTCCTAGAGAAGCTGGTGGCTCATGGTTTAGACAGGTGCACTCTTTGTTGGTTAAAACACTGGCTGGAAGGCCGAGCCCAGAGAGTTGTGGTGAATGGAGTTAAATCCAGTTGACGGCCGGTCACTAGTGGTGTTCCCCAGGGCTTGGGAACGAGTCTTGGGGCCAGTCTTGTTTAATATCTTTATCAATGATCTGGATGAGGGGATTGAGTGCACCCTCAGTAAGTTTGCAGATGACACCAGACTGGGCAGGAGTGTTGATCTGCTGGAGAGTAGGAAGGCTCTGCAGAGGGATCTGGACAGGCTGGATCAATGGGCCAAAGTCAACTGTATGAGATTCAACAAGGCTCAGTGCCAGGTCCTGCACTTCGGTCACAACAATCCCATGCAACCCTACAGGCTTGGGGAAGAGCCATTGGAAAGCTTCCTGGTGGAAAAGGTTGACAGCCAGCGGAATATGAGCTGGCAGTGTGCCCAGGTGGCCAAGAAGGCCAACAGCATCCTAGCTTGCATCAGGAATAGTGTGGCCAGCAGGAGTAAGGATGTGATCATCCCCCTGTACTCAGCGCTGGTGAGGCCACATCTCAAGTACTGTGTTCAGTTTTGGGCCCCTCAGTACAAGAAGGACGTTGAGGTGCTGGAGCTTGTCCAGAGAAGGGCAATGAAGCTGGTGAAGGGACTGGAGCACAAGTCTTATGAGGAGTGGCTGAGGGACCTGAGGTTGTTTAGCCTGGAGAAGAGGGGGCTGAGGGGAGACATTATCGCTCTCTACAACTACCTGAAAGGAGGTTGTAGTGAGGTGGGCTTTGGTCGCTTCTCCCAAGTAACTAGCGAAAGGACAAGAGGAAATGGCCTCAAGTTGCGTCAGAGGAGATTTAGATTGGATATTAGGAAAAATTTCTTCACCGAAAGAGTGCTCAGTCATTGGAACAGGCTGCCCAGAGAGGTGGTGGAGCCACCATTCGTGGGGGTGTTCAAAAAACAAGTAGATATGGCACTTCGGGACACGGTTTAGTAGACATGGTGGTCGGCTGGACTTGATGATCTTAGAGGTCTTTTCTAACCTTAAAGATTCTATGATTCTATGATTCTAAGTTGAGTGGCACTGCTTTACAATAACAAGGTTAAAAAACAACAACACTGAAACCCTAAAATACCATTTCAGTGCAATTTACCTTATGTAAGTATCTGTTCAACATCTAGGGAAAGTGTGTTAAGATACTAAGAAATGCCACCTTCTTGAACCTGAACAGCAAAATAGTAGAAGGAAGACAACTTCATTTCATTGCTAATTCCACTCTTTTTTTTTTTGGTTTGTCTGTGTGCTAGTTAATAACCAGTCTACAGCTCTTCCTAATATCTAGATCCACCATTCCTTTCCCTGTTTATATATAAATAAGAGAATTTCAGTCAATTCTTCGTTTTACTAGAACAAGCAAAAGCTCTGTCATGAAACACACTCAACCTTGCATGTTTGAGCGAAGCCTGTTAATGTATGCAGCAGAGCTACTCCTCAGTAACTCCATGAGTGGAGCTGTGCCGTAGTGGAACTTTTGGCCTTCTGTCCCTCTCACTTCTGTCACCGTCGTGGCCCCCTGATTCTGCGGCGGATTATCCCTGCTCCCCACTCCTGAGTTTAATTTCTGGGAAACTAGTAGCACTTTAGATGAGGGGCTGCTTAAAAGCTCTTTTATGTTTTCCTTGGATAAATATTAAAATTGGCAGGTATATGCTGGCTATATTGTGCAGGATGATCCAGACAACTGAGTGGTTGCTTAAGGAGCTGAATGACAACTGGAGACAGCTTAATGGATGTTGACGTTACCGCTTCCAGCTCTTTTTGCCACCTGCACTGCACAGATACTGGACTGCCTGTCAGTCAGCTGATGAACTGTCACAGCTTCCATCATGGTATTTTACGCTGAACCACTGCTGTAAACCACTGGGGTTCAGGATGTGACTGCTGAACACCTCAGAGACCCTGAGAAAACGCAGGCTGAAACCTCACCAGTCACTGCAAGTTAAGCTGTCCCTAATTGTCACTCACTCCTCAGTCCTGGCCATCAAAGAAAATGGTTATTCTAGACTAGAGAAAGATGTTTTGGAGGGCAAACAGGTATCACTGTCTTGCGTGTTCATCAGAACAATTAGAAACAAAAAGGGTGATTTTCTTAGGAGCCATTTTACCTCTTAAGAAGCTTTTAACTCATCCAAGATGGAAATCAGGAATTAAACTAATGCCAGGCTTTCGTAGGCATTTAGAAATCTCATTGATAAATCTATAAATTATGAGAAACTAACAAAATGTATGAAGATTTTAGAATAGTGTGAGCTGTTTTATCTACTATACCTAATAATTTTTATAAATTGCAAGGTGCTCAGAATATACATCTGCAGTAGGGAGGTTTCAGTGCAGCTTAATTTTCTCTAAAAGCACAAGAGTCAATAGCAAAATTGCACTGTCAGTAAATTTTACTCGAAATTTCAAGAGATGAAAGGATTGTAGAGAAACTAATGGAAGATTTGGGGAGGGGTAAGAATGTTAGTTATGACGTGACCTAATTTGGTGAGGTACAATCATACAAAGAAAATGTTCAATAATGCAATGCATTGTTTTGACTATTCAGTCTGTTCTAAGATTAACTCAGGTGGTGTCAGTAATTTCCATTCATCGAAGAAAGCAGGACAGTCTCACATAGACTAGGCTTTAAACTAGGCATGATCCTTTAGCTTCTCTAAAATATAGGCACTTTTTTCTCTTTTATTAATAATAATAATAAAAAAGAAATAGCAATAATACATCAGAGGCTGGACAGGAGTAATTGTTGGTAGACACTGACTTTTAATAGTAGCCTCTTTACAGAATAAAATACAGTTATGTGAAAGATTTCAACCCTTTTTTGTACTCTTGTTTTCTTCCTTTTTTCAGCTTTAGACTATGCAAAGGCTATTCCAGGATAATTTTTAATCCTCTATTTTTCTCTTGTGGAAGAGCAGTGCAGTTAATAATGCCGTGGCCTTAATTAGAAAGCGGTGTTTAATTGGGGGACTTTTTATCCCTATTAGCAGTGACAGAGTAGCAGAAAGTGGTATTTTAATATTAGTATTTCTCTAAAGGTAACTGCCGAGTTCCAGACAGTGTTCTGAATTTTTGTAGAAGTGCAAATGGATGTATGAAAAAGACTTGAACCCATGCCAGAAATCGAGTGCTATCGAGGCAATATGTCCTAACGTGTGGCTGCGAGCTTTGAAAGAAAGAAGAGGAACAGGCCAAAGTTAGGTGATTTATATACTTTCAGATTTTATCACAACAACAGAAGCTTCTATCAAAGAGGTAAATAGTCAGGAAGAGCATGAGGAAAAAAACAAACAAACCAGAAAGGGTAACTTAGCACCACGAGCTTACTGGCAGTATCTCCATTAACTGAGCTTACCATTTCTTTATGAGACACTGTTTATAATCAGATTTACATCTTTTCACTGAGAGAAATCCCAGCTAAAAGGCTTTCATAACTAAGGCTCGAAATCCTAAGGAGAGTAAAATGCTCCCATTACCCTTGATGGCAGTTGCACATTCTCCCATCTCTCCACAAGTATTGGCTAATTCATCATTTACTTGCTTTCCCTCTGAAGTCTGCTTTCCAAGTAGGTACAGTGTTTTATTTGGGAATGAGCTTGAGCATACTCTTAGAAAACTGAGAAAATCAATTTGTGTTAAGAGTGATCTACAAGGTAATTACTGTGCCTAGAGCAAATCAGGATATACAGTAAATTTAATCTTAAAATACATTGTGTACCTATACCATTGGGGGGGGACGACACACACACCAAATGGATTCTTGGTATTACGAAATTAGTAATAGCTAGTGAAGCCTCTAATCCTAAATACCTGTTATCCTTAGCATAAGTTACCTTTTAAAGCAGATGAAGTTTTAGGGCACCTGAAGAGCTGAGAGGAAAAATATCTCTCTATATAAGAATATACAAGAATATCTATATAAAAGAATATCTATATATAAAAGAATAGACAAAAGAGGTTTCCATTAAGGTATCCAATGGGTCCACTTAAACATGATTACCGTCATGGCATTGCTGAGATTAGCTGCATTGATGTGACTGCAAGCTATGCTGCTTGGACTGTAGAATAAAATCAGAGAAACAAGAAGCACATTTTCTCCTTTAGCTGATACTGGACTTTCTTGTCTTGTTTTTCTGTGCTACATAAGAACTGTAGGATTTCAAATTCCATGATGTGAGGTGAGAGGCAAAGACCAATCTATCCAAAAGTAGGTACACAGGAAAAGGGAGGGTAAAGAAGAAAAACTGAGCAGTGGGCTTTATAATGCTTTGAGATCAACCCATTTATCAGAGATCAAGAAAAGAGAATGAGCAAATCTGTAGTGTGATCACCTGTCTCCAGGTGACTCCCAAAATGTATTTCTCAGCTTTGGATTCCCAAATGAGCATGGGAAGCTTAAAGACGATGTAAAAAAGAGATGGAAGGCATATGGTCAAAAATGAGACTTTTTCTTGTTCTTCCTTAAACCTACCCTGTAAATCTCAACTCATCAGCTATTGAACCACTGAATGAAGAATACAGACAAGACTAATTTATTATGGAACTAGTCAGTATAGAAACAAGAAGGATGAATTAAGTGCTCCCTCCAGGCGGTAGAGAGAGAGCGAGCACCTATACCAGTTTCTGTCATTTAGTGACAAGGACTCCCTGTGTGTCTGGCATGAGAAAATCAGTTTATACAAATAGGCACTAGTTAGGATATTTGATCTGCTGGAACTCTGTTGCTATAAATTTCCTTTGACTGCATACATGGCCATGGCAGGTAATTGTTTGTGAGCTATGAACCCTGTGAGTGTAGGAACCTTTGTCCTTCTGCCAGAGCTCAGGGGAAGATACTGCTATGCTGGGAGGTGGGGGTACAAAAAGGTTTAGTAAAAGGTCAGTGGGAAAGTTGGGAAGTAATTGCTGTTGAGAGAGGAAAGACATGGTGCAGACATGAGGGTGATG
>VXBL01009957.1:217023-228344 GCA_013400195.1 Aramus guarauna
TTTATTTATTTATTTATTTATTTTTTTTTTTTTTTTTTAATTTTCCAAGGAGAAAAAGGGGAATTAGTGGCTTTGGTAAGCAAAGAAGCAACAATTTCTCAGAAATCTTTAAGAGCGTGCCTTCTGGTTCAAACTGTTGGCATATTCTCTGTAATATAAGATTTGATAAAGAGGAATGTTATTCTCTGTCTACTAACTTGTGAAGAGCTTTAGGTTGTGCTTGGCGGCTTGAATTCTGGTAGTCAAGGCATTATATATATAATACATTTTTATCAGCCATTCAAGGGAAGGCATCATGTCAGAGATGCAGTCCCTTTTCAGGCACAGGTGATGCAATAGCTTGGCTTAGGAAGAGAATAGTGAGAAACTTCAGTGGGAAACAAAACTAGTTGAATAAGTATTTTGACAGTTAATGGTGCTGTTTATAGAAATGCTAATGCAGGTTGGGAGGAGTAACTTGGAATGCTGTTTTAGTTTGTTGCATTCTACATGAACTGTATCTGCTCAAAACAGAAAAAAAATAAAAATAAAAAAATAATAAAAAAAACCCCAACACTAACTCATAGTAAGGGTTACTTCTGTAAGAAATGAGGGTTTTCTGAGTTACATTAAACTGAAAAAAATTAGATGTAAGCCTTTATGCTTTAGTACTTCAGCTAACTGCTGGCTGAAGGGGACCAGGAGGATGGGAGTACCGGGAGCTTCTGACATTTTCGTTCTGAAGTACAGAGTCAGAACATTGCACTGAAGGGACACTTATCTGTGTCCCAGAAAGTTTACCCTGCTCTCCAGTACTTTATTCCAAGGAAATACCAAGCTGTTAGGCATGCTGTGACCCGTTATTGGCAGATCATCTCGCATCACTTTCCAAGTCGTGGCCGTGCTTTTCCTGCTTCTCCTTTGATCCCTTCAGTCTCTGAGAACGGTTTTACTAAGGCAGAGCGTGCCACTGTCCGTTCACAAAAGCAGGCAGACAGAAAGATACTACCTGCCACGATGTCATCATCCTCTTGTTTGTCAGTGCTCCAGAGATGAGCGGCATGACGTGTTTTAAGCAGCCGCACGTGCCAAATGCATGCAAGCTCCCGACGCGTACGGCCGCGTGTTCGTCTTCTGGGTCCTTTGCAGAGTCTCGCCCCTTTCCCTGCTACGACTTCACACTCCTGATGTGACAGACCGTGATGGTGTGAGGCTGCGGAGAGTGTTTGTTCCTTCTTCTGTATTTGTTCCTCTCAAATGCTCTAAGTAGCTGGGGGTTAAGTGGAATATCAAACATTAGGAGATGTTGTAGTGCCATGATAGCCTCCAGACAGCGGGGGAATTGGAGGAGTACAAGGCAGCGTGTTTGTAATTCACAATAGGAGGCTACATCTTCTCTCTTGATTGCCATCTACTGCAAAAAAAATTAAGATAAGGGCTCGCGCTGGTTGACAGCTGCAGCTCAGTGACAGGCAGGGACAGAAACCTGCTCCTGCTGGAACAAGAAAAACCTTTTGCAGAGTCACACAGTTTGCATTCACTGAGGTACTCTCAAATTCACAATGTGTTCCCATTACCTGTACTCTTGTCCTTATATTTAGTGTTTTGGTAACAAACACATGTGAAATTGTTACACCAAGATTTATTTAATGCTATAAAATTAGATACATTTTTTAACTGATTAGCTTCTAGACGAGTGTATGATTAAGTGGTACTTCAAATGCGTTTCAGTTTCCACATTGCATCTGATATTTAAACATCACATTTGTACTGTATACTGATTTTTTTTTTTCTCCATTTAAAAGCTTCTATGATCTTCAACAGTTTAGGAATTTACAAAGCCTTTTCTCCAGAGGGGCTTATTGTTGTGTTGCACTTATTAATGAATCCTGCTTACAACAGGTTGGGGTTTTTTGAAAGGAGAATTTTGTACATTTGCCAACCAATGTAAGAGGACCTCCTCAACTAATAATTAAAATGATTATTTTGTTATGCAGTCATTAAGAATATGTGCTCTCCAGGGGTATTCTAATTTTGTGTGTGACAGATTTTCATGTTTCTGTTTAAATTTCTTTGGATGGCATTTGCTTGTTCTTAGCATTTTGTGTCTGTTTACTTTTCTAGTTTCTAATTATTTCCATCTATATTTTTTCAGTGTGGCCTACATATGTTTCTTTTTCTTACTTTAATCTTTCTACTGTTTGATGAGTTGCAACATCTAACATTACAGAAAAGTTATATTATTAACATATGATAAAAGCTTATGTGATGAAAGAATATCAAAAATTAATCCTTGATCTTCCTGATTAAAAATAACTTCTGTTATATGGATGATGAGATCTTATACACTTTCAAATTATATACTGAGGGAAAATAATATCGTCAAACCTTTTTTTCTATTATTCATCTTAATCAAAGTTTTCTGACCTCCAAATTCTGATGCTGTATGTCTCATGTAAAGTAGCTGAGCATATTAAACCTATGACAGTAAATAGAATTTTTTATATAGTTGATAGTACTGATGTCTGAACTTATGGAATACATCTTGAGAATACAAAAACCAAGAAATACAGTTTCGCAGAAGTTAATATAAATAAAATGTATTCATAACAAGTTCCTTAATGAAGAACACTGGACCTAACTTCTTGATAACAGGTTAAATTATCAAAAAAATTGTGAAGTAACGCTGAGCTTACAGTTACGCAGTACCTAGCAACACTGTTGATCCTCTGCAAGGAGCAATAACATCAGATTTACCATTGCCTCATTCTTATTCAAACTAGTGATGCTTCTGTTTTAGTCTATACATTTGAAGGTTTCTGTAATGCATATGCATTTCAAATATAAGGAAAAGAAGACAGCATGGGTTGATTTTCAGTTCATAATTTATAAGCAGCACTTAAGTTATCTATGGACTTTTAACTAATTTTAAAAGCCTTCTTAATGCCAATTTTTAATTTGAAGGAAACAAAGTACTTCTCCCTTTAACATGTGAATAGATGGAGATAGATTAAAGATGCTCATACTAGACACATTTTTAATTAGCTAGGTCCACATGTCCTTCAGTGGGACTGTGGCACCTCAGTGACTAAAACACTGTTGAGGTTTGCTCTTAGAAGCTTTTGAAAGTTCTTTCCAGCGTAAAACCATTATTTTCTTTTGGAAGGACTCACATAAATCATTGTGAGCTAAATTTACAGTGCTGCTCCTGTTGCGACACTAAAAGACATTTTGCCTGGTAGCAGTCTGACATCACGTGAAAGGGGAGGCACGTAGCAGCAATCTCTATCATGGCAGACCGGTGACTATCAGCGCAAGGGCACACGGGAGGGCTATTGTTCCACATTTCGTTATCATTCCTGGTTTGGATGTTGCTCTTGAGTAGAGAACTTGGCACCAACCCATATACCCCCTTGAGTGCTGGCTAGGACTGCTGCAATTCTGCATGGCATTTGGAATGGCCTTGGAAAAAGAGGAAACTCCTTATTCCCTTCCCAATTGCGGTTGCTTGAGTATTGGCTGGATTCCAGATACGCAAAATTGGTAGTGGTTATTGTTTAACTAATGAGGTTTGACCAGACATCATATAACACTTCATATGTCTTTGTGGTTTGGTATAATGTTTGAAATCATCTTGACTGCAACACAACAAAAATGTTAAGTAATTTTCCTCAGATTCAGAATAAATATTTTCTTCAGCCAAGTGATCATTAAAGGCCAGGGCTGAAACGAATTGGCACTATTAGGTCTGAAGAAGCAGTACCTGATTCCGAACCAAAAGTGCTGCACTGTTGCACAATAGAAAATGGGTAGGGTAGGGCCCCTGGAACACTACACTTTTTATGAGCTGGAACTTGCTGCAGAGTTTTTAGAACTATATTCTGTATGTTTCAGTTCATAAGGAAATAGAAAATATTAATGCAACAAATCTGAACAGATGAGAGAATTTCTTTGTCCAAAAAGGAGCTTCTGTAGTGGCTTCTGTGCCCAAATCCATGGGTCTTCCAATACCTTTATGTCTTGTTATGTGTAGGTCCTTTTGGAGTGTTTAAAAACAATTAAATGCAGTGAACTGTATTTATGACAGAGTCTATTAACTTTCCAAATACAGATATATTCGTTGAACGTAGAACAAAACTAATTTTTTCTCAGCGTGTCTGATTAGTTCCGTCTCTGATTTGCTCTGCTTTTGACTTTTGCTTTATGCTCCATGAAGGAGACAATCTGGCTCCTTTAATAACTTTTACGTTCTTTTTAAATTATTTAGTTTCAAGTGTAGCAGAGTTATTGATGAGAGTATCAAAAGATTTTAATTGACTCCATTTCAACACTGTCCAAAATATTGTTCAGTGATTGAAAATAAAAGAGGAATTCTTTTTCTGACCATTTGAGAAGTGAAAATTTATGTTATTGACCCTGGAAAAAATGTAATAGCATTACAGCATGTTAGCTTTTGTTCTAGATACACTCAAGACTTTTACTGTATTTCAAATTCAATGCAACTTTGTAGATACATGTGTGTATTTTGTCAGTAACCAGGTTTGATGGATATGTATAATGCAATGGAAATGGCTACAGAACTAATGACCGAGGAAGCCATATGCAACTCTGATAGACTTCTGCAAACACTGGTGCTTCTCCCACTCTAGATATTCTATATATGATACTTATGCAAAAAATATTGTTTAAATAAAAGACCAAACCAACCAACCAAACTCACCAACCCAACACCCCCCCCAAAATAAAAACCACCGTAAAACCCCCAGAAAGCTAAAACCCACAAATATTATTTGTTGCCCATTATTACTCTGTAATGCTTCACATGCCTTAGTTTTCAAACATACAACTGCAGACATCTCAGAGGGACACGCAAAAATCATTGTGTTGTTGTGCAGTGTGTTTATAATGCTGCATTTCACAGACTAAATGCTGAATTTATGACCATTTTTAATACTGGAAGTAGGTATTGTATAACTTGTGCTGAGGCTGGGATATTCCCCTTAAGGATAATAATTTCACCTTGAAAGTTTGGTCACAAGTTTTGAAACCTGTCATTTAATAAGCAATAGATATTGTTCATTTCTGCATTTTGATTTGAAGCGTGGTGGGTTTTTTTAAATGTATTTTGGTTGTATGTTTGAGGGTTGGAGTTCCGGGCTGGGAAAAAAGAGATCTGTGTTAGTGCTACTGTTTTCCCTAGAAGAGTTTATTTGCAGGACCTGCCCAGACGATTAGGATGTCTGACACCATCCCCACAAGCAGCGGGCAGACTTCAGATAAGATAGCCAGGGATGAATGAAATACGTTCCATGGAAATACCATGTGCATTTTGCAACGTGTGTACAGACTCTGTAATTTTCTTGTGGCAGAGGTAGAACTCCAGCTATAATATGGAACAGATAGTTTGTCTATTCTGTTAAAGTACTGGGTACCACAGTCTGACATGGCAGTCCAGTAAATATTTGAAAGGAAAGGTGTTATAGCTCAGAGATGACAAATCACCTCATTTAAAACTGTAGGTAGAACAGGCAAGGAAAATGACATCTAACCTTAGGGGTTTTTCCCAAGTTTTGTTTTGGGTTCATTGGATTTTTCCATAAAAGACATATCCAAATTACATATTCATTATATCTTAGCTTTTCACAGTGGGTACCTGTAGAGTAAGTGGTAAAAGTCTCCCACAGCATGTTCATTTTTAATGAGAACAGAGCACTTACACTGTGTATCCCAATCAAATCACTTGTCATTCTGTAATAGGACAACTACCAACCGAGCCATTCTCACAGAATGCCTCTTTCCTTTGGGCTAAGAGGTAATCTGTGCAAATCACTCATCAGGTCTTGGTTATGCCCTGTGTACAAATTGCAGGTCTAGAAAAGAACCATACCGTCAAGCTGGTGTTCTCTTTGCCTCTTACCTAAGGTTGTCTAAATAGAAATTAATGTTCTCATGTCATTTTTCAGACATTAATCACTTCAGTTTCTCTTACATACATGGATTGTGATTGAGCGCTTATTATGATTGATATTAGCTCATGCTTTAATTGTATAATCAGGGCCAGCCTTTTGCTGGTGTAAATTGGTACAGTTCTCTTGAGGTAGTAGAGCAATTGGTATCAGCTGAAAAATCTGAATTTATATTATTTTGTAAGATTGTAGAGCCACAAAGGGATGAGACATAGCAGCATAGTACTGTAGCACCTAACTCGTAACCTGCTGACATCTAAATCTGTGTTACTAAAATACAAAGGCTTCTTGTACAATCTTTTATCAGAGTTAGGTGTCTCAGCAAAGGATTTAGAAAAAGCAGTATGCTGAGCAGGGAGCCTCTGAGTTAGCCAGTAGGAAATGCTGAACACCAAAATACATCTTAAATTACATATGTCTGTGAGATTTACACACCTTACTCAGCACTACTGGGAAGCATTACCCTCCTCTTGGGATTTCAGTCCTGAGTCACTTCCTGACCAAAGTGTTTCTTCAGTATATTAAATAAATACATACATACATAAACAAATAAAGAAACCAACAAATAGACTAATACTTTCTTTCTGGAAACCACCCTCATGCCTTCCCATCTTTCTTCAATAGCCTAATGGTTAGTTGTTCAGATTGTCACAGAGATTCAAACCCATGTTCCCATTTTCCGGGAGAATGTCCTAATGATCAGGCAGTAGATGTGTCCGGGACGGGGCTGAATTGTTTGTTCAGTACCCCTCCTGATGAAGCTGTTGCATTCCACATAAAGGAATTAGAGATCTGTGGGTCAAGAGAAAACTGCTTGGGGAGTCAGTAGGGGTATGGAAGACCTGCAATCTAAGAAGACCTTTCAGTCGTCTGCATGAACCAGAGTTTCATTACTTTAGGTTTAAATATCTATGATTAAATTACTGTATTGAATACGTAGTAGTTGCAATGACAGTATTTTTCAATCTACTTTTACTCTTGATATAATAAAATCAGTATAATACCTAGAGAAGAAGAAAAATCTCCTATAATATTTCTAAACCCACTTTATATTCCCTTTTCTCTTTTTTAATCAGTGCAATGCAAATCCTTCTACTATAGGCTTTGGACAAAAACCTCATGCATCCCAAGCATGCAGAATTGTTCTGTACATCTTTTTTCTAATGTACTGCACAGCAGCAGTAGGTAATTAAAACTTTTTCAGTCATCTTCTTAGCCCCACTTTGATTTACTCGTGGAAAGAAGTTTACAAAATGACCACAAGAAAGCAGTTTTCTGCTGAAGGCAATAGAATGAGAGTTAATAGATCTGTCACAGAAATCCTATGTAAAGGCATAGTGAATACTCTTTTCCTTGGTATCCTGATTGCAAAATTGGATGCTTGCTGAAAAGCTGTGACAATAAATGCTTAGACAATTAAGGAACTGCTATCTTCTCTGGAGGTCACAATGTCTAGGCAACTTATGCAAACAGATGTTATAAATAAAGCAAAAAAAAAAAAAAAAAGAAAAGAAATCATCTCTTTATACAAAAGACTCTTTCTTATATGCTTTCTAATACATATTCCATTATCAATATCATTCTTCAGAGTTTGGAAATAAAAAGATTTTGAAAAATTACATTATGAAGATTATTAAAATTAGCATATAAGGAGAGTCCAGCCTCAATTTACATAATGAACAACGATTTTTTTGTCATGAGAGCTGTGCTGCATTATTTTGTCACCTGGCTGCTGGTCATGGTTGTGCCAAGGTCATCGATGTCTCTTGTTTTGGCTGAGCTAGTATTTTCCTACTGCTTCTTTAGACAAGGCGAACTTATAGCTGATACTTTGCTATGGCAGTTTTATCTGGAGGACCTATAATTTGCTCATTATGATTTAAGACATAATAAAAGCAAGCTTAAAACCAGAATGAATTTACCACCTTGTTTTTCTTTGTTTTTCTTTTTAATGTTGGTCAAAATGTAGTTTTGAAGACACAGGTTTTATGACAGTTATAATTTACAAGGGAAGATATTTTCAACCATTTAGGAGTGAGCAGACCAAACAAAATTATTACTATTTTCTGAGTCATTACTTTCTCACTTATCAAATGGTGCATAATACACTAATGCAGGGATCTCGAGGCTCCTTATCCAGGCAAAATTCCATTAAATTTAGTGGAAGTTTTTCTGTGTAAGAAGTGAGGAATTTTTTTAGGATATGAAGGATATGAATTTAAATACAAAACCATTCGATGGACCTTGAACCACTACTCACTGAACAAAATTAAAACAAGGGTTTTCAGAAAAATACCATTTTGCAAAACCTTTTTTTTTTTGATGGCATAGGATATTCAGCAATTACCTATACTGTTTAAGAGACAGTGTTTTTTTTAATACCATATGTATTATAGCTGTGTATCAGAATTTGATTTTTTTAAGTCAAAATGTTCTTACTGTTGCTCAATGTGTTATTAATGACATACTTTTTGTTTATGTGGTTTATTCCTACCATGATGTTTGAGCAGTATAATAGCTCAAATACTAGGATATTAAAAGGATGATCCTTGAGCCAGGTAGACCGAATCTCAGTAAATCAAATGAAAGAAATGCTGGAGGAAAATACAGCAATTGGTAACTTCATGAATATTTTCCAAAGAAAATTCAGTTCAAGATATTTTTATAAGATTGTATCTACTAATATGTTTCATTAATTTTAATTATACAGATATGATTCATTTCTAACATATACCAAAAATGCACTAATCTTTAATACATTATTATAATACAAGAAATAAGATGTTTTATTTATTCAAGAGAGGTATCAGTTTTGTATCAGTTTTACAGTTTAAGAAGCAGTTACTGACCGCAACTAATTGTAAATCTATTACTGAGAGTTCATCTACAAATTATAATGAATTTTCTAAAGGTCAGTTGACACTTTGGCTTATAAAGAAATACCTTTACTTTATAAAAAGCGTTTTAGCATATATTTCAGTACCTACCAGAATTCAGCCAGCAAACAAGATTACTTTTATAGACCTCTCAAAGTACGAATAGTTTTCTGTCCTCTTTTTAGTTTAGAGAGTGTTTTTGCTTTGAAAAGTTAATCTTGTTGCTTTAGCTTCATGAAGCACCCCTAGTTCTGTGTTCTGACAAAACAGAATCTGCCATCTTATAAGATAAAAATAATTTCTTTCAAATAGTTTCTTTCCTTTTTGTCCTTGTTGGTGAGTGATCTTTGGGAAAAAAATGTCTACTGGGGTCACTGTCTCGAAGGATGGAAGAGTCCTTTCAAAGAAGTAATACAACTCTAGAATTACATTTCTCTTTGAGTAGAGAAACTTCATTATGAAAGTGGTAGTCAGGTCAAACCTCTTCTGTCATTCTGTCAGTCGTTAGGATATATTGTGCTTTCAAAACCAACTAAACTAAACCAGCTACTGAATCTTTATGTAGGAGCAGACTGTGGGAAATCAATGACAATAATGAAATTTATTTTATTCTGCTAAATTAACAGAAAGATAACAATAAGTGTTAGATTATATTTATTTGTTTGATATATGACTTCGATTTATTTTTGTTTTCTTGATGCATAAACTAGCTGGGATTGATTCTGTGTCATGAACGCCTTATCTGCATTTGTTTTGCTTTATAGCAACTGCATAAATATAGAGCATTTTTAAAAGATGTACTTAAAAAGCGCTTCTTTTAATAAGCTTCTGATGGCTTGCACCCTCTTCTGGTTTTTATGGTATTCCCAGCTCAGGATTTAACTTGTAGAACAGATGGAATTTGTGACAACAGCAACATTTGGAAAGTGTATTTCAATTTAATTTTGCTTGTCCCAGAAGTAAATTTTATCCTTATATATTTGTAAATTGGATTGTTTCTCCATTGCTTACCTAAAAAAGTCAGACATTACTTTTTTTTTTTAAGCTGCCCTTTCTTGAGAGAAATACATCGATCATTCAGTTGGGACTTTTTCCAGAAACCACAATGTAACTGGCTATGGGCTGTGCTGAGTCCCTAACTCAGAGGAAACGAGTGTCCAGTGAGATCCTTACGTACTGAAACTCCAACAGCAATACATCATAGACCTCATATGAAGCTTTCTGTGCAATGCTTAGTTGTGCGCAGGGTTTGAAAACCTCCCTGTCCTACCTTCCTGTTCTGGTGCAGATAGGCACTCTGAGCCAGCACCAGGTTCAGACCGCTTCTCAGACACGTTAAGCAGGGTTTCTGCGACGTTCTGCCTCCTGCCAGCGCTACGACAAGAGCAACCTTCATGCATGATTTGTGGAGTTATGGCTCACTGGTTATAGAATGACCATTCCTGCCGTGAGGACTGGTAGGAGAGAGCAGCTGTTGAAAATCAGGCTGCCTCCTGCATAGCGTTGAATTCCCAGCTGGAAGTTGCACTGGAGGTATTCCTGCTTTAGAAAAAAAAGAGGGCGAATGGCAAATGTTCTTCCTGGTCTCAGTCACGATGAGCAGTTTGAAATCTGTGATACTTCTTTTTTTTTTTTTTTTTTTTAAGACAGTTTTTGCTTCTGACTATCTACTGAAATTACGGCATGAGATACCTGAAAAAAACAATGACAGAAATTCTCCCAATCCTCCTATAACTCTATAACTCTTAGTTCCTGTTTCCAGATCTTCTCTAGATCTAGGCACGGACTGAATCTCTTTGCTAGAACAGAAGAGCCGCAGTCAGATTACTGATGCTACTTTCTGTTTGTGTAGTTGAAGCGAGTAGTATAATGATATTTTTCCTTTTGCTGTTATTTATTACGGGATAGAAACAATAAACAAGCTGTGCCCGGGCTGTAAGCAAGGGCCGTCTCTTCAGCCCTGGAGAATGCCCCAAGCGGTGGCCGAGTACTCGGGGCGTTCCTCGGGGTGCAGGGAGGGAGGAAGGGAGAAGCAGCTTTTAATGCAAATGCAATGAAAATTCAGGATGCTCTGGGATACTATCATGAAAATGGAGGTGCCGTGCTGAGTTTTGGTCTGTCCATGCTGCAGCCGTTCCCCACTGGTGGACCTGCAAGTGGTTTTAGCAGCAGCCGTGATACCACTGTTCAAGTCCCTGACAGCCGGTGGCTACAACCTCCTGATTTCTGCCTGTACGGCACGTTTGTGCAAGAAAAACAAAACAAAACCCAGTGCAGCGGAATATTGCTTGTGTTTGCATTTCTCTTTCTGAAACACTATTTTGACCACTGCTGATGTCACTACAGCAACAGTAACAGTTTCCATAGCAGTTAATACTGCAGCTAATACTGTCAAAAATCTGATAGAAAGGGAGAGACTTTAAAAAGGCTGTAATACTTGTGCAGAAATCCTGTTGGTACATTTGAGGGTTTTGCATGTTTATTTGCTTTTTTTTTTTTT